>JAMRYI010000549.1:0-111859 GCA_029231635.1 Ditylenchus weischeri | reverse complement strand
CCTGCTGTCCCTAGTTAGGTGAATCTATTAATTTCGTCCTCCCCCCAACAAATAGGAAAAATGTATCTATTTTAGAATGCCTCGTGAAAGTACGAAAGGAAAAAAACCACGTAAACAGCCTAATTGAATAAGCCGAAAAATTCCGAGGAAAAAGGGGTTTACCAAATTGAATGGAACGTCGAGAAAAAAACTAGAATTCCTATCAAGAGTAAAAAGGGTGGTTACTTTGGGGTCGATCTTGAGCTTTTCCAATAGTCTATATTCCCAAAAATTTTTAGATGAATCAAGCTGAAAACAATTTTCCACAGCCTTCCTTTTCTTACAAGAAAGAGTGCCAAAGTGATATTGGTGGCAGTGCACAACACCTCAATCCATTCACCAACCCCACAAAACCTCAAGCTAATCCATTCTCTTTGCAACGAAATGCTTCCAACGGTCAGACCACAAAACAGTCACCATCCGTTTTTCTAAGAGATCCTCGTATATCAGTCAATCAGCCTCTCAAATTTCAAGTCAAGATAGAGCCTGAACTAGCGGAATGCTTCAACACTAGCCAGCCTATACAAGATAAATCTAAAGAAGGGTGAATTTTTGAAGTTTGCTTGTTTATCTCTAGTTTTACTATACATTTAAAGCCAAATTGATGCTCATCGAGCTAGAGAGTTCAACAAAGAAGATCATCGAGAATCTAGCTTCCATCTTAAAAGCACTGAAAAGTCTAAAAGCCACGGAGACTCCAACATACGTACAAAAAGTAATGAACAGACTAGAAGTTACCGAGACTCCGACGTGAGCACCAAAAGTACTGAAAAGTCTAGAGAAAGGTATGTTCAAAATTTCTTTAAAGGGGCTAATTTAGCCTGCTAGCAAAAGGCTGAGTTCTGGTGTTTTTGTGGTTTTACATTTTTACAATGACTCCTAGAAAAGTTACCAACCGAATTGTATTTGCTTGCTAAATTGTCTAGGGTTCACCCACAAAATGGGGTCTAATACACAATTTTCAATAAAAAAGTTGAGAAAATACGGCAAGCTATTTAACTATTGGGTTGGTGCATAATTAACGCCGGTTTTTTTGTTGTGTTAATTTAGTGAACATCTGACATTTTAATTCATTATGTTTTTGCTCACACATATTAAATAAATTAAGCTAAAATAAATAAGCTCCGACAGACTACCACGTCAATCGCTCGCTCAAAAACTCAAACTCGAAAAAGTAGGAAAAATTTACGATGACCTAGAAGAAATTGTGGCCGATATTAAAGCGTGGATTACGTCAAAAATGCTCACTTCTTCGCTCGCGGAACTGATCGGCTACCGAGCAAATGGGAAGCTGTTATTGATGTAGAGGGTGAATATGCTCCAGAATAATATTCAGAAATGTTATAGGCGGACTTGTATTTGGGTTGTTGTTGAATAGTGTGCAAATAAAAGAACCGACGTTAATTATGCACCAACCCATTAGAAAAATTGAAAGCAGCAATCAAGATGGAAAAGTGGCTGAATTCTAATTTGCTGGTTGCATTTTGAAGCAGTTCAAATTTTTCTCATATACAGTAGCGTCCAAAAAAATGCAACAAACTTTTTTAAGGAAATATTTTTTAGACTAGCGATTTTTTGTTTAGTTAATGAGTACATAATTCTTTTCTAGTAAAGCAGTCTTGTAGCATTTTTTCTCCTCTTTCTCATGGTGCTAACGGTTCTCCAGGAAAATATATTTTTTTTTGAAATTCATTTTAAGTATCGTCCAAAAAAATGCAACAAATTAACTTCTGCTAATCAAACATTTGAAAACGTAACATTTTAATTAGAGATGATGACGGGACAATTCCGTCCCGTCCCGTTAATTAGAGAATCGTCCCGTCGGAATCCCGCCGGAAATTTTTGGCACCTGTCCCGTCCCGTCCCGTCCAGAAATTTTTAAATTTGAATTTCGACCCGTCCCGTCTCGAAAGGTCAAGCCATCATCTCTAATTTTAATTGAAAATTATAACAATAACAACTAATACTTGGTTATAACCATTTGCTTTGATAACAGCCGCTCAGCGACTTGGCATTGAATCAACAAGTTTAATAATTTGAATATTTGCAGCCACAAGAATAGTCATCGATCCACAGACTTGAAGAAAGAAGATCATAGAGACTCCAAACATCGTGCTAAAAGTTCTGAAAAGCACAGAGAAAGGTGTGCCTCGAAGTTATTGGGCGCTTTTATAGCTCCACTCACTCGGATTTTTTGAAAAGTGACCCAAATAACTGAACTCACGACCAAGCCGACCCTGCGCCCCCGAAGGGGGGCGCAGATGGCAGTCCCAGTTAGATACGCACTCACTTACACAAGACATAATTCCGAGCAAGACTCTTGATCAAAAATGCATTTAGAGGCTCTTTGCCCAGTTCCAGTGACCAAAACATGGTAAAACAGGCAAATGGTCGAAATTTCAAAATGCCCAAAACTAAATTTTTTATTGACCAGAACACAAAAATAATGTCTTTTTTGAACTTCTGAGGTGATTTTAGGTTGATATAGGGTGTTTGGAAACACTTTTAAAAAAATTTCATTTGGGGGGTATATTCCGGTAGGGTCGCATTTTTCAAGTCAAATGAAGGTTAAAATGATAGAGTTTGAACAGGTTTGTACTTTCTGGGGATTGCCGCATATAGAAACTCTGGTATGCATATGTTTTTATGCATCCAGAGTGACTTTTGAGTGATTTGTGTCTAAGGTATGTGGGTGCGCGCATGTCAACCCCAAGCAACAAAACCCCCTCCCCGGCTTTTGCCCGGCTCCAGCAAGAAAAATGTGATAAATCACCCAAAAATGACTCTGAAATACCTTAAAATGACCCTTTACTCCTGAGGGGTGGGAGGCAAAATTTTAGAAAGTGTTCAGAAATGCTTCTTTTATCGTGTAGAGCAAAAAAATAAGTTTGAGAAGTGATTTTGGGTCACTTTCCAAAAAATCCGAGTATGGGGGGGCTGAACTATAAAGTACCAGCTATAGTTTATTGAATTGTTCAATCATAATTTTTCAGGGATAGAAGTTTTCATCGGTCCACAGATTTCAACAAGAAAGATTACGCAGGCTATGATCACCGGACCAAAAGTACTGAGAAGCACAAAGATAAAAGCTATCGTAGAGAAAAGTCAACTGTGAACCGAAGACAGCGCAGTCCAAGCCGTGAAAGAAGCAGAACCAAGTACGACAAACACCGGGAAGAGGGAAAAAAAGAGTCGAGAAAAACGAGTGAAGACAAAAAAGAAAGAAAAAGAAAAGATTTTGGTAGGGAATGTGAGAAGCTATCAGACAAAGTGTAAGTATTTTCTAATAAAAACCGAAATAATTGGCTCAATCGAAAGTAAAAGTTTTTCTAATTTCAGAGACCAAGATTGGCAGGAGTTGGATGAAAGAAAAAAGCTGGTCAAAAAAATTGTTGAAAGCTTGAAAGAAAAAATTTATCACTTCGACCAGATTTGCAGAAACTAGTAGGATGGTTGATAACTTTTACATTGCTGATTTTTTAGTTGCAATAAAGTCAGAAATCAAAACTTTTCGGTCAGTTGAAAAACTCGAATCACAATTTATTACAGTGTAAAGATATTGGTTTGGTCAACAAGATCGCGGTTGGTTATACGCAATAAATAACATTTTCGTATGGTTTTCAAACTTTTTTATTTTCACTACATCGTTATTTAACTAACGCATGAGTTTCACTAGTAAAATTTATTAGAAGAAAGAGAGCACTTGCACCCCGCACTCCCCACTCGATTGCTCCGTCCCCCCACTCAATTGCACCCCGTCGCCCATACTTTATACCGAATTTAAATTCGCGCGTCGATTGAGATAAAAATTATTTTACATTGCTTGTAAAATACATTGCTTGTTTGTACATTGCTTGTAGGCCAACATGAGCTGGACTACCCTAAGCCTAAAAGCGTAAAATTCGAAAAATCGAAAAAAGTTTTAAAAAATCAACAAGGGGGAACCAAGCTTCGAATTTGGAAAAGTCTCTTCGAAAAGGAAAAAAGTTTCATTTTCGAGGAAACGTCGCTTGCCAAAATACCATCATCTGTCTCATCATACCCCAAAACATAGTAGAGATCGGGTGAAAGTACTACACTTTTTATATAAGGGTTTGTAATGTAAAGCTGGAATATACCTGTATCAGACAAATAAAGACATAAGACATTGCTCAAAATATTCAATATTTTTTGCTTAGTATTGAATATTGAATATTGAATATTTGGCGCTACTTGGATATACCCCCAATCAATTTTTTTAAAGTGTTTCTAAATACCCTATATCAAAATGAAAAAAATACGCCTCTCAAAATCGCCTCAGGAGCTCGAAAAAGGCGTATTTTTTTTTTAGTTCTAGTCTATAGAAGGCAAAAAAAGACGTTGAACATAGTTTTGAATACTGGAACCTACCACATAGATAAACTCTGGTATGCATGCTTTTTCATGCATCCAGAGTCACTCTCGAGTGATTTGTGTCTAAGGTATGTGGGTGCCTCCTGCGCCACTGAAGGGAGCGCAGGGGTTGAGTTAGAGATGCGCGCACTCACTTACCTAAAATATGGTTTCGAGCAAGACTCTTGATCGAAAATGCATTTAGATTTGGTGTTTTGGCATATCTAAGCATTTATGATCAAGCGTCTTGCTCGGAATCATGTCTAAGGTATGTGGGTGTGCGCATCTCAATCTCAACCCCAAGCCACCAAACTCCCTGCGCCCCCGAAGGAGTCGCAGGGGGCTTGGTTGGTTAGAGATGCGCACACCCACATACCTTAGACATAATTCCGAGCAAGACTTTTGATCAAAAACGCATTAAGAGGTACTTTTTGCCACGTCCCATGTTGAAAAACAGGGTAAAACAGTCAAATGGTCGAAAATTCAAAATGCCCGAAACTCGATTTTTTATCAACTAGAACTCAAAAATAAGGCTCAAAATCCTGAGGCGATTTTGAGTCGATATAAGGTGTTTGGAAACACTTTTAAAAAATTGATTAGGGGGCGGTGGGTTGGTATATCCGAGTAGGGTCGAATATTTTAACGTCTTTAGCAGCTGTAAATGTATGGCCTTCCATACAGAGAAACATGTGTTATTTCCATGTAGTTGAAAATATCGTTTTTAAAACTAGGACCAAGGCTCTACTTAAGTTGATACATGAATTGCTGTTTGACATTCAAACAGCAAATGAGTTTGAAAAAGGTATTTTAAAAGGTAGCAAATAGAGTTGTCTTATAATTTTTTAAAGCTCAACATTTATTATAGAAAAATTGGAAAAAACCGCTATTTACACCAAGCTGTACGAAGGGGCATCTCTTTTTTGTGCTACAAACAGTGCACTTGAAAGAAGAAAGCAGGAAATTACAGAAATGGCTTTTAGAACAAAGTTAAGCTTGGGTGATTTTTTTACTTATGCATCGGAAATTGTGGAGTATTGGAGTGGACGACCAGAGTGTCAGGTTTTGATTGAAAATTTCTGAAATTATTAAGATCCCAGCAACATTCCCTTCAATCATTCCAACAGTCTACTCTGAAGCCTATAAGTTGAACCGGTTGATGTTAGGCGACGGTGAGATGCCACCAACTTATCTGCTACCATCTGGTCGTATGTATTCCATACAGCAGCTCAAAGAGATGTATCAAAAAAATTTTGGAGTTAACGTTTGATAGTTGGCAGCGTTATTGTGAAATAAAAGGAGGCCTGCAAATCCTTAGACCATCTAATGTTTTTCCAGAACTAAAAGACTACTACACATGTAGCTGAAAAACAGGCTTGAAAAAAGGCATTTGCAAACACATCGTAATGATAATGGGTGCAAGAAATGCCCTTGCATCTGTGTTCTTTAAAAGGTAAGGGCAGGCGTGGGGCTGTGTATCTACATATAGTATTTTTGTCGGCATGTCACGCTTTTTTTTCGTGCCACGCTTTTTAACCCACTTCCCGATTGTATTATATTTTGTTCTCATCATATCTAAGGGTAAATCGGGGTCGCTGAGAACGCTAATGCTATCAGAATTGACATGTGATGCTTAAAATTTTGAGTTTTGCCAGAAAAGTGGGAAAAACCAGGTATGCTCAAGGGGGTCTTCGAACCTGTGACCCCAAATTTTTTTTTCATTTTTAGTTTATTTTGGCGCCTGTTAAGGCGCCTGTTCGGCTTGTGATTAGATATTATTGACTGATCGAAACAAAGTTACGATCCAAATTTAAAAGAATCTCAAAAACTAGCTTGGGGACCAAAAATAGCCAAAACAAAATATTCTAAATCCGTTGTAATTTTTGGATGTAAACATTGTTTTTCTGTCATTATTACCAGAAACTAGGTCAATTGATAAGTGTGCTAACCTTGAACATTTCTCTCATTTAATTTCTATACTAACTCAAAAAAAAAGTTGTGTTGTGGTTTGCAACATCAATACCATCCTTACTATCCAGTCATTTGCTTGTGGTTGTAAACTAATTTATTTATTTCTTATTTGAGAATAAAAAAAAATGATGTACTATTTATTGTGTATTTGCACCATATTGTCAATAATGCCTAATTCCACATTGCAAGAAGACAATTCCGCCCAACCAGCTGTCGACTACAATAGAATTGTGAATTGGCGTAAGTTGTTGACAAATTATTGCTGACAAGTGTGGTATACTCGTTGATTACCTCAGCTGCTTGCCTCTGACTCACAAGACACACCCGCAAACTACGAATCTCGATTGGAATATTCTGATAACGCACTATCTTGTAGAGCATACCGTATTTCTTCTAATAAGCGGGCAGTCTCCAATAAAAGGGCAGTCTCCAATAAAAGGGCACCCTCGGAGGTGATTGGAAAATAAACGGGCAGTCTCCAACAAACGGACACTCTAGAAGGTGATTGGACAATAAACGGGCAGTCTCCAACAAACGGACACTCTAGAAGGTGATTGGACAATAAACGGGCAGTCTCCAACAAACGGACACTCTAGAAGGTGATTGGACAATAAACGGGCAGTCTCCAACAAACGGACACTCTAGAAGGTGATTGGACAATAAACGGGCAGTCTCCAACAAACGGACACTCTAGAAGGTTATTGGACAATAAACGGGCAGTCTCAACAAACGGACACTCTAGAAGGTGATTGGACAATAAACGGGCAGTCTCCAATAGTCGGGCAGTCTCTAATAAAAGGGCACCCTCGGAGGTGATTGGAAAATAAACGGGCAGTCTCCAATAAACAGGCACCTTAAAAGACGATTTTACCTACACCTTAACTCTTTAAGCTAAAATTTTTGGAAAAATACAAATGTTTTGCTGTTTGATGCTGATCAAGACGAAGAAAATGGCTACCTTACCGATGACAGTCTTCATTTTGAATCTGATGGTTAGAATTCGTATGATTGTGTTATTGAATGCTTACCTCTTTTTGTTGTCTGTCTTCGAATAAATTTTGATCGAAAAAATAAACGGGCAGTCTCCAATAGTCGGGCAGTCTCTAATAAACAGGCACCCTCGGAGGTGATTGGAAAATAAACGGGCATGCTCGCTTATTAGAAAAAATACGGTAGTTTATTTACTATGGCACCATTCAGACTTCCGCGGGATATGTACAATTTTTTTAACACTTTTTTGTTTCTATCTCGGCTGCCAGCCATCTTTTTACTGCTTTCATCAAACCCATAAGAAAAACAACATAGAAAAAACAGATTCGCCATAATAACGCTCAAAAACGGTTTTCTGGCTGTCCCGCAGGTCAATTAACCGCGGGTAACATTCTCAAATTGTCCCGCGGGTTCGCCAAAACATAATTTCTGAATGTCTGTAACGTTTTTATTTTAGTTTTTTCTTTTGGGTCGATTTACCCTTACATATGTTGCCAGAATTAATAAATGTGTGTGTCCCGTGGATTTCCGTGGCTTTTAGAAATCCAGATATGCGACCAATGTAATTTTTGACTCGATGTTGATCTGACTTTTTTGTCTATGGACCAATAATAATGAAATTCCACGTGGTAAATCGACTAGAGTTGTTCTACTAGAGAAGCCTTTTAGGATATTCGAATCGAGATATAAAGTTCGGGGATGCCCCTTGTCAGTTGGTTGTTGCCCAAAAAAAATTCTCAGACTCTACCTGAGCATGACCAAAATGTTTTGCAACCAAAAAAGGGAGGGGTTGTCACTGTGGGAGAGTCCACTGCAGATGAAAAACTAAATGTCTAGTTTTTCGTATTTTTATAAATTTTTATATTTTTATAAATTTTTCTTTATATAAATTTACCTTTTTTATAAATAAAATTAAAAAAAAACGTCCAAATACCCGGATTTTTAGTCTGTGTAGGAATTTCGGACGCTACTGCCGTACAGTCAAACCTCGTTTATCCGGCACCCCCAAAAGTTCGTTCCCGCCTTGGGTCTGACACTTTCTTTAGCTCAATTTTCGAACTCTTTTGCTGAATCTGATTCGCCAGTCTAGTCCGAAATACCGCAAGGATTCTGTTTTTGCCGGTCGTTTTTCCAATTTTAAATTTCGTCATAAAGACCGCGAACCTCGGTTATCCGGCACCCTTTAGAAAATCAGGTGCCGGATAACCGAGGTCCGCGGGTCTTTATGGCGAAATTTAAAGACTTTGAAAAAACGAATGGCAAAATCAGAATCCTTGCGGTATTTCGACTAGACTGGCACGAATTAAAGACTTCGAAAATTGAGCTAAAAAAGTGTCAGACCCAAACGCTGGGGGTGCCGGATAAACGAGGTTTGACTTATCACACCCCTACCACGATGTGTCAAAATCAAAAACTTGCAAAGTCGTGGTTTTTATGTCGAGAGTCTCGAATCGAGACAAAAACTGTTTATGATTTTATTTGTTAGCTGTTTTCACAAATTTTGTTTATTTTTTGTTCAATTATTTAATTATTTTTTGTGACTTTGATTAATGTAAGTCATTTATCAGAAATTTTTATACCATTGGATAGCTTAGACTTTAACCAAAAAAAATTCGCACAATTTCATTGGAAGAACAAAAAGTTTGGTCAAAAAGAAGTTGTAAACATGGTTTAAGAGAGTCTACCTGTCAACTTCAAATGGCTTTTTCTCTGGAATTTTCTGACCAAAAAATTTTCTGTCTGACCAGAATGCAGCATTTTTCTCCAGCTTTCCTAGGGTGTATTTAGTTGTTTGATTTGCTGTAGATTTTTAAATTAACCTAGTGGTTTTATGAAAATTTTGGTTTGGGCATATTCGAATTTGAAAAAATTAAAAAAAAATTCTTTTTTTCAAACCATGTACTACCCCCTTAGGGGTCAAAATGACCAAATTTGAGGGTCGATTTTGAAAATTTTTGGAAATGTTGTATAATTTAAGCCATTCAAATTTAATCTAATAAATAACTCATAATAAAGCAATCATTTAAAAAAAGAAAGTTTTCACAGGAAAAATGAGAAAAAATTCAAATTTCGTGGAAAACAGAATGCCATGCCAGAACAGACTTTCGAATTTTGACACACACATCCAAAAACTTGCTTAAATTTTTCAGGGCTCATACTGATTTGATTTGCAAAAAAGCTGGAATATGCCACGAAAAATATTCTATTCCTTTGTGGCGTGTTTAAAAGTTTTTGAGGCTTTTTCGTGTCACGTTTTAACTGTTTGTGGCATATTTTAGCTTTTTTATAAACCAAATCAATATCTCAGCCATTTCTCAGGTCACTCAAATCTCGTATTGCCCTCTGAAAAAATGGGCTGTTTTCACTTCCAGTGGTAGCATACCTATTTTCCACCCAAATTTCATTTCACTCAATCAATTGCAGAAAGGAGGACCCTGTATTGTGCAGCCAGTCCTGATGGTCAACGCTCTGGCCACTGCCATTTGACGGTGGGCAAGGATGGGGATGAGGGGGTGGAAGCTAGACCAGCTGACTGCAAGGAAGACTTTGCTGATGACCCGTTTGGTTGGTCATAATGCACATAATCCAGTTTGACCAATCACAAATTTTAGGCGAGAAGAGTAGTGCGAGCAGGACAGTGTGCAATATAGAGTGCAAAGGGGCTGACAGGGACTCGGTCATCTCCAAAACACCCAGCATGAACCGACAATGCCTTCGCTACCACACCTACAACACCCACCAACAACTCCAAGGACCTGAACAAGGCGAATGGTGGTTGTGGAGGTTGGGGACTGCAGATTGGCAGAGATTTCACTCGAAGTCCACTGTGGATATCCTCAATGACCAATGCTTGCTTTTATTTGAATAATATTGTTTTTAATTACTGCATTTTTTGGCTAAACTGAACATGAGCCCTTTCCCCAGACATATCATCTTTGGAGATCAAGGCTATTTTTTTGAAAATTTATTATACCAATAATTTTTTTGTATAAACATGATTAAAAAATGTTGTCTGAGACTTTAGATGACTTTAGATTATATACAAAGTTGCAAAAATGAAATTTTTGTGAGCTTTTCTTTTCCAAACAGAATTTTTTTTGGTAAATTTTTCAAACTAACTATCATAGCAAACAATGTTTATTGATCAATTCAATTCATTGAACCCTCTTGTGCATTAACACGAAAAAGGCTGACCGGGACAAGCGGAGGATCTGATGCAGTTTTTCACGTAAATCATTTTCGTATATAAGAGTAGGGGTGTTCGGATGTGATGAAGTGACCCAATAACCGGTTTCCAGCACTCGACCATTTCAGGGAAAGTGGATCATCTCCCTAAAAGCAGACACCACATAACTCTAGACCACATCTATCCTTACAGTATGTCAAAATGACTGCCAGGATCTGCTCTTTCGAATGAGTGTATGTGAGCTGCAATTTGTTTGCAAAAAGGCAGACGGCCAGCGTCCAACACACAAAACCACCATTTTCTGACCACGCAAATTTTCACTTAAAGCAGACCAAGAGCACGACATAGCTGTGTATAACTGCTTAATGCTTGGTCAATACTTGTAGAGAAAATCTTGAGCTACAAGATAGGCAAAAAATCAGTACAAAAATTCAACAAATGTCACTCAGAATTTACAGGAAAAGAGGTAAGACCAGCAGTTTTCATGGTATTGAAATTTGAAGCATACAGTCGACTCCCGTTATAACGTCCCCCGAGGGACCAGCCGAAATGGGACGATATAACGAGCTGACGTTATATCGAGCGTCGTTATAAAGAGCGTCATTTTTAAAAATTTACCCGCTGGACGTTGTGTCGAGTTTTTATGTTAATCCTTTCTTTACAATCAACCCCCCCACCCCCCGAGTCGACTAGTATAGCCAACTCTCGTTGTAACATCTTTCAAAGGGCCAACCAACTCCGAGCCAACCAACACCAACTCAATCAGTTGACCTTGGTTGGAAGAAAAACTATGCGGAGTTTCGCTTGTTTATTCTGTTTTGTTGTTTCTTCTCTTTCATATTTGGTATCACCTTCTTTGTTTTTGAATAAATAATAATTTTATTTGAGAGCCGTTCTTACTCCATAGCACCCTTAAAAACACTTTTTACAAGCCTGCACATAACACGCCCTTTTAGAACAAAAAAAGTAAGCGAATTTACAGGGTGTGTCAAGAAATTTGTTCATTTTTTAATGGCAATAACTTTTTTCTTGTGCTTTTTTCAAAATTCTGTAACCACAGATCGACTCAGTTTTTCATAATAATTTTCTTGTCATGTAGCATCAAAAACACGATTTTCGCTTGGTCTCACTGTGGTTTGGTTCCTGATCTGTGGGTGGTCTCTGGATGGGCAAGCGCCAAACCACGGGGGAAACAAGCGAAAATCGTATTTTGACGTTATATACCAAGAGAGTCTTTATAAAAATTAAGTCGATCTTTGTTTAAGGAATCCGGAACAAAGTATAAGAAAAAAGGTAACCATTCAGATGTCAATACCCCTGCACAATTTCATCAAATACCTTTATTCAGTAAAGATCAAAATGTACAACACTACATGTTTTTACATAATTACTCAGCAATCACAACAGTTTCCACATTTGCATTCGACTCTCTTGTCTGTTTTCCAGCTGCTAGTTGGGATAGATCTTGAAATTTTGCTGAGTGCTAAAGCTGGAGAACCTGCATAGCTTCCATTGAACAAAACTTTCTGCGTTACTTTTTCAATCACAAAGAAGAGGAACGGCGAACAGAAGCAGTAATTGGATGAGCTAGATGCTAGAGATTCATTTGTCTGTGACGAAACTGACGTTGGAGATTTCCGAGGAAGTGTGACACCGGGTTTCTACAAAAAAATCAAAAAATATAGCAGTTGCTTATTTCCAACGATAAGATTAAATTTTTACCAAATGTCTGGCAAAAATGATTCCAGACTCATCTATTCTGATAGAGGCGTATCTCGACAAATGTCTGGAGACTGCAGTAGACGAAAGGCCGGCTAATTCTTTTGACCTAAGTTCCCATAAAGAAGTCAGATCCAGTTTTAGCAATCTGAAATGATCGCGGAAAAATACTAATGACTATTGTTGTACAATAAGGATATTTCTAGGAATGACTCTAGCCCAATTTTATGATTTAAACCGTGTATGCAATACGGGATAATATGATTTGGTTTACGAAAAAGCTGAAACATGCCAAGAAAATGATAACTTTTTTGCGGCATAAATAATCATTTTCGTCGCATATTTCATCCTTATTTTCATGGCACATTTCAGCTTTTTCGAATCAATATAAGCCATGCCATACTCGCTCCGAATCATTTTTTCAGTTTAGAGGGAAACAATCAATCCACCGCTTTTGATGTTCATTCGAAAAAAAAAGTAGCAAACTTTTTAGAAATTTGCTATCTAGTTTTTAAATTATAATAACAAAAACAGAAAGAACTAGGAAATAACTCAAACATATTTCGGAAAAGAAAATTAGACCTTGAAAATTCCCGGAAATAACTGCTAAAAATACCCTTCTGCCCCATCCGCAAGCTCCATATTTGGTAACATTATAGTCGCTTCACTTGCCTAAAGCTAAAGTTTATAAGATTCAGCAACAAAGAATGCATTACCTTTGCCCTGCTGATTTCACTGAATATATCTGCTAAGACACTGGTGTTCATCATTTTCATTAGCCGAGAGATTTCGCCGACGAACTGAGGTCTTATCAGAACTAACGAATGTTTCGGATCCTCTAAGCTGATATTGAGTGCATCGACATGATTCTGTGAGACTATTGCCGTCAGCTTTAGCGGAAGTTGCACTACCTGAAGTTTTGAATAAACCAGCCGTATGAAAAAAAATTATACCTCGAATAGATTGTAGGAAACAGCAGAAATTGTTGTCCTCAAGGCGAAAAAGAGATGTCTTTGGAATATCCCACTTGCAAGCATAAACGATCGAAGAGTTGGACGCAAAGAAATATAAAATGTAAAATGCATATTTTTCGACCGTACAACAAATGAAACTAACCAATTCTCCAATCCAAGTTGCGTTCATACGGGTTTTAGCAGCTTGATCAGCAAGCATCAGTGAAATTTTTAACTTAATTTTTTCGCAATAAAATAAAGCATGGTGTACAAATCTACCGTATTTCCTCTAATTAACAGTGGACATTTTTGATCATTTCAGGCAAGTTACCGCCCATTTTGTAGCCAGAAAGATGAGCTATTAAATGGTTGGTAACTTGCCTGAGAGAAGTGATCAAAAAGTGGGTCAAAAACACAATGCCAAAAACACGATTTTGAATCAGGAGGGGGTGCGTTAATTAGAGGAAATACGGTATATGACTTTCAAAGATTAAAATAAATTTTTTGAGTATTTTTTGGGTCGAATTCCGAAAATCTGTGCATGCCAATAGGAGTTCTATTATAGGACTCACAAGGTAACCTTTCGAACTGTAAAATCGAATTCAAAAATTCGGACAACGTTATCTTTTTGAGGGTATAACAGTAGCTCATTATAACCGAGACTCGTTACACTTTTTCAAATTTTTCCGAATTATTGTGATTACCAGCCTTGAATTTCTTAACTGTTGTTATTATTTCCTTGTTAAGCTATTCCCAATGAAAGTGATCAAGCCGAATAACACGCTTCACATAAGAAATCTTAATGGCAAGGTATTTAAAGACGGTATCATACTCCATACATTCTTGTAAAAATTCACCTCGCATTTTTGGGAGCAGGACGTTTCGCTCTCTGGACGTTTCGCTCTCCGGACGTTTCGCTCTCAGAGCCGTTTCGCTCTCGGCCTTTTGCTCTCGAGCCGTTTTGCTCGCAGTCAAATATTCATTTTAAAATTACACGTTTTTTGACATTTTGATTAACCAAATGTAGGAAAATGTTTTCAAAAATCTTGGCGTTTTGTTTATTTTTAATTGCAAAGGAATGCAGTTTTGAGGGGCCGTGTAGTGCAGGCGTTTCATTTTTTCATTATAATTTGTTACAAAAATGATAAGCAACTAAAGGCCGGTACTACTTTATAAAAATACAATTACAAGACCATGGTTTAAAAAATACAATGATAGTCATTAGGGTTGGACGCGGTCTGGTAATTTGGCTCAACCCGGTTCCCGGGTACCCGGGTTTCCACGGACCCGGTTCACGGTTCGGGTGGCATTTTACCCGGTCGTGTACCCGACCGGATAAGCGGGTAATGACAACTTGATACCCCATGGAAAATAAAGCCACATATGACACGTGTCTATTGTACGATAAACAATCAAGCAACACAAACAAATCAAACAAATCAAACAATATCAAACATCATTATTTTCCTCCTCGGGTTCGTCTTCCACCTCCTTGACTTCGACTGCATCTGGTTGAGTGGATGGCGCGAGTAGTAGCTTCTTCAGATTAGCTTTGATGAGAATCGGCATTTCCGCCGTTTTTCCGCTAAGTCTAAAATGATGTGCTTTTAACTCATTTAAACAGACTTTCAGAAAACTTCTTACCGATTTCTGAGAGTGTTGTAGTCTGCAAAATCGCTACTCACCGATGTTGCTGGAATCGAGAGAAGAATCCTGGCCCTTTTTGCAATCAATGGAAAGCGTTCCTTATTTTTTTTCCACCAAGCGAAAATGTCGATAATGGCTGAGCTCGAATAAAAGAAAGATTTAGTCAAAGCCCTCAAAGTTGCTTACTTTGATCGCTGCCTTCAATTCTCGTTCAGGCTCGAGTGTGACAGATGCGGCGTCTTTTGACACGTACATCTGACGCCGTCCCGACTGATAAAAAGACGCTCTATAATACGTACTCTGAGAAATTAAAAGTAAAATTTTAATTGAATTTTGAATTTTCGCCAAAATATTTGATAGAATTATTTGATCTAGTCATTCACTGTGCTACCGATTTTCATTTTACCCTTTATTAGCCTGAATTTTGTTTTGTATATGTTTGTAATTTTCAGATATTGAAGATGAGCACCCCAAAAAAGCAGTGCAAAATATCTTTGGAAGAGAAGCAGAAGATCATTGCTTGCGTTGATGAAAATAAGACATATGCAGAAATCAGCTCCGAGTTTGGTGGCCTGCCGAAACTACTTCGCTTGCCAAAGAAATAGTCCAAGAAGAAGGAAGCAATGGAAAAAGGCTCTATTCATTTCTCTCTATTGAAGGACTATTCAGAACTTAATGTTAACTCAATTATGTCTTTGACCTGTAAGTTTTACTTTGTGTAATCGGCAATAAGCGTTTTGGTGTTTATGACATTTCAAAGCTCGCATGATTCACCCTCAGGGAGATTCAGCCCCCAGAAGCGACAATTCAACCCCGTTATTGTGATAGTCACCAGAGTTAGACAAAGGACCCTCTAAATACGTTTAACAATACATTTTACGAGTTGTTTCGCTCGCAAAACTAGAAAAAGTTCAGCGTATGTCCAACCAAACATATAAGTTTTTGTGAAATAAACCAAGAAACTTTTATACCATTCTGTAGCAACATTCTCAGCTTTCAATCGCGGGGTGAAGTGCTCAAAATTTCCGAGAAAAATAGCATACAAATAAGAAAAAGGTCAAAAAAATTAAAAAATCGAATCAACTGCGTAATAACCCAAAATTCACAAAAAGAATGTAAAGACAGCAAAGGAGGGTGAACTGCAAAACGGAGGGTGAAATTCGTAAAAGGAGGGCGAAATCCGCAAGAAGGAGGGCACAATTTGTTTTAGCACATTTCTTCTGTCCGTTGATACCATTTTGTAGCCTTGCATCTCCTTTTTTTCATATAGTATATAAAATCAGCTGGATTATTTCAGTAAAGTCAGCATTCGGCTCTAAGGTCATTTGTCATGAATCTTAGTCATGTTAGCACTATGTTGTAGCACAGTTTTTCAAATAAATTTGAATGTTAGAGCGTTGAATTTTTTTACACCATTTGATAAAGGAGATGGCCAAGAAACCATGTGTTTGAAATATTTTCACAACATAAATCTAGTTATTAATAATCAGTCTCAAAATCCATTGCCAACTGTTGCGCCACACCAATTTTCACAAATAAATCAGGCAAAGCCTGGCGTATCCTAATGAAAATAAGAAAATTTTAACCTGATAAAAAAAGAAAATGCATATTCACTGGTTTTTTTTTTCATTTTTCTCGCCTGCCGTAAGTTCAAGCTAGGACCTCCACATAAAGGGGCATTTTATGAAAATGCCCATGTTATATCACATAAAAATTAACAATGGCTATTTGGTTATATGGAGACCATATGCCCGGCCAAATGGCTGAGTTCAAAGTGGCCGGCCATTAGCCCAGCCCTAGTATTTTTCATATTCCGTTCCTAAAATTCTACGTCTCCTTTTTCGATAAATCGTTTCGTGGTTTATTATACCGACCTGCCTGCTTTGCCGAATGCTAGCCTTGTTCTGTGCTTTAATTTATTCCTATTCCGTCTGCTTCTATCTTCATTATGACACGTCTGGCATGGCTTAGTGTGCAGCGTTTTTTCGAAAAGCTACTTTTTTCTTTTTCTGTCTCTCTCACGAAAATTGTTGAGTAGGGCACTGTGTTTGAGTATGCTCAAATCCCCTGGCTATTTCATCATGCTCTTCTCTGGCCAAACGGAAAACGACACTGGATTAGGATTTATATTATTCTCTCGTTGTCTTCTCTCGTTGTTCGTGTGCCTAGCTTGCATACATGAATGTGTCTATATTTGGCTGATTCTCTTAGCTTTATTATTTATCTCTTGCTTTTTTCTAATACACAAACAAATCTTTTCGTCTTCCAGGATGTATTATTTCTGAAGAATTAAGAGCGCGGCATGACCCTTTTCATACATTA
Source organism: Ditylenchus weischeri (assembly GCA_029231635.1). NCBI lineage: Eukaryota > Metazoa > Nematoda > Chromadorea > Rhabditida > Anguinidae > Ditylenchus > Ditylenchus weischeri. Next base: position 94,663 of record JAMRYI010000549.1, on the reverse strand, counting down.
TTAGCATAATTTTAGGAATTTTTTTGTTTTTCTGGAGACGTAGTCTAATTTTGGCAACCTGATATTTTTTAAGATAAAATTGTATAAGATAAATTTTCATTTTGCAAATTTCAAATTGGAATGTGACAATTTTTTACGAAACTGTCTCTTTTCCTGTAAATTTGGCAGACTAAATCCCCTTTTTGTTTAACTTTAGTTTTACTCAGCATGGCAGGCCTTGTTTTGGTGTGTTTTGGCATCTCTGGGGAAATACTAGGATACCACTCCATCTGCTCAATCTTCTTTTTTACTCAGCTATTTCGAAATTAATTGCCTTTTATCTATTTTGCATTGCATGCGTTAAGCTTTTTTCTAGAGTCAATGATTTTTTTTTCATAAAACATACTTGATAATTCAAATATTACTAGTTGAAATAAATTTAATTTTTGTAAATTAGTCTACGAGTAGTTTTTAAAATATTTCTGCAGAAAAAAATTATTGTGATCTATTATTTGTTGGTGAAAATTGATGACATCCACCAACAATTTACATTGTTCTAAAGTGGATTCAAGTGTGGCTGGCAAAAGAGCAAAGAATGGACAATCCAGTGGTAGCACCAAAAACCAAGAAGATACGGATGAAGAGGAGCGAGAGATCGAAGTCCTTCTTCAAAAAACGAATTTTCCGTTTTTTCACAGCAAATCTGCCCATGCCAATCTCTCACAAATTGTAATTTTTTTTGGAGATTTTGTTTTATATTTATGGATAATTTCTAGGCTAAAAAGATGGAGAAAACCAGCCAACGTCCAATTAATGAAGACGAAGACAGTGATGAAGAGTTTTTTGTTCATCAAGCTCTGCTCCCTTTACGCAAATCCAAAACTTCTGAGTTTGGAGCTGCATCATCTGCTCTAATTGCTAACAAGGTGGGTGTATTTTTTTTAAATTGTGTAATTCAGTCAGTGTTTTCAATATTCAGAGGCAGAAAGACATCAAAGACAGAATCACAATGATTCTGTCTTTGAAAAATTCTGACTCTGATTTCCGATTTTGACTTTCGAACTGTCTGACTATCATTTCTGATTATCCTTTGGATTCTGCTGTTTATCATTCCGCTTATTTTGCTGACCTTTTTTTCTAATCGTTGGTATATTTATTGGTGTTTTTAGTGGTATGAGCTATTCAGTCTAATGTCAAAATAGCATAACTCTCAATAGTGAGATTCCACCGCTAGGTCCGTTACTTTTTGAACCTCAAATTTTGAAGATTTGTGTCTTTGGAAAGTTTAATCAAATCTTAACTGTTCTGATTTCGGCGGTGATTTTTTAAAAAAAATTCTTCAGTTTTACTATCCGCAAAGCACGATTAAATGACATCCTTTTTGCAAAAAGACTCGTTATAAAAAGAAATCAGAATACTTGTGATTTCTGAGACTAAACTTTCTAAAGGCAGCTGGAAAAAAAACCTTCAAAATAAAGGTAGAAAAGTGATGGAGCCAGCTGGGGGATCAAACTTTCTGCAATGTTGTCATATCGAAACTCGACTGTAATTTTTTTAGAGCACAAACTACTATCTGGAGACCATGGCTGAGATGCAAAAGTCTTTCAAGTCTACAAATCCAACCGCACAAAACAGTCAACCAGCAGAACAACAACAAAACCAAATCAACAAAAATGACAGCTCGCAGTGTAGTAGCAGCAACAACAGCAGTAGATCATCTCCAGCAGTTCCTGGCTGCTGGTCAGCCCCTCCAGCCTTCTCCGATCACAACTCTTCCAATTGCTCAAGCCGGTCCCACTCATCCAATGATAGTCTGGTGGGCAATGAGTGTGATTACTCAGAACTTTTCTTCTTAGACGACGAACTCAAAGAGAAAAAGAAAAAAATCCACCTGAAGATGATCACAAAAACCACCAGGACCATCAGCGAGAATATGAACAAAGGAATAGGAGTGGAACCAGCTGGTCATCACCAAGCAGACTATGTGCCAAACACAATCCAAAAAGTAGGCAAAAAGGTAAAGAATCCGTGGCCAGTGGAGAAATTGAACAAATTGTGGCACAGAATTTGGAGTGGTTCGGGCAAGAATTGGTGCTGGATAATGGCTTAGAAGTGGAAGAAAAAAATGATGGGTCTGTGAAAGAAGCAGAAATGAGTGAATCAGAAGAGAAAATGTCGACCTCGTCAGAGGATGCAGCCAGTCAAGAAGACATGTTGTCGTTGTCCAGAGGAAGTTCGCCTGAGCATGAACATGTTTTAGAGTCTATATGTGAGGATAGGACAGGTCAGTGCTTTGGAATCCAAAGTTTGGATTATATTTTTTTGACTACAGATTCTGAATACAGTCAAACCTGGGTTATCTGACACCCCAGTTAACCGACACCCTCTTTTATCCGACACCATGAGCCCGATTTGGTTGGCCTGGTAGACCTACACCCCAGTTATCCGACACCCGTTTAACCGACACCTCGTTTATCCGACACCATAAGGGTGGTCCCTTTGGGTGTCGGATAACCCAGGTTTGACTGTAAAGTCAATCCTCGATTTAACGTCACCCCCCTCAAGTTCGTTCCCACCTAGGGCCCGACACTTTTTTTAACCTAAATTTTAAAGCATTTTGCAGGTGTCTTCGGTCCCTATTTTGAAAAGGGGGTGACGTTAACTCGAGTACCCGCGGGTCTTTCCGACAAAAAAGTTGTCATGTACAAAAACAATCGGAAAAATCTAAATCTTTGCGATATTTCGGACAGGGCTGACCGAAGACAACTGGCAAAACGCTTTAAAATTTAGGTTAAAAAAAGTGTCGGACCCATTAGAATAAATACAGTATGATAAACCAGGATTGCCAAGTCAAATTCGTCCAAAATTAGCAGCTTTGGGTCAAAATCGGCAAAATTTCTTCATAGTGCTTATTTGGGATATGACAGTTTTTGTTACTTTTTGTGCTATTTGGTTTGAATTCGCGCCTTTAGAATTACCGTATATCTCTATGAATCCCATCGGGAGATTATTTTTCAACCCCTGAAAAATCTTGAAGTTGTAAATCAAAAATGGCCTTAACTCTGAAATCCTAGTAAAAAACGAGGGGTGGATTATTAGAGAAAACACGGTATATTTATTTTTGACTATTTAGCGCATATTTTTGAATTTTTTTAGAGGGGGCTTGTTGAGAGGGGCTTATATATTTCAACGATTTTTTTGTGGCAAAACTGGGTTGGTAAAACCTATTAAAATATATGCATACGAGTAAATTTTTTTTTATTTTGAGGGGGTGCTTATATAAGAGAAGGGGCTTGTATTGGAGAGAGGGCTTCTATTGGGGAGGGGGCTTCTATTAGAGAAAATACGGTAAATCAGCAATTTTGGGCCAAAATTAGCAAAATCCGTTTTTTCTTTATCGAAAAAATTTACTAAAGATAATTTCAAAACGAAAATAATTTTTTGTCTTAAACAGAATTTTTTCGATAAAGAAAAAACCCTTTCGGCGACAAAAATAAGTTTTTCCCAAATAAATTTTCATAAAATAAAAAAATTTGATCATTTTTTTGCCAAATAGTGAAATTTCAAACATTATAACGATTTCGAGTCTCAAATTAAGGACAAATATTCAAATAAAAGTTCTTTTCGGAGCCCTCAGTTACAACTATTTTCATAATGAAATGCCAAATTTGAGTTTTGAGAACATTTTCCATGAATTTCAAAAATTATGACTGGATTTTACAGCTCTATATATTGCTAACACCTATTCTTTCCAGGCATTACGCAATCCACCTGCTTCAAAAGCAGTTCTAAGCGCATCTTCATAGCACCTGAGTATACAGGTCCCAGTCATGTTCCCACTCACCACTACTCCAATACTACCAAATTTCCTTATTCCAAGTCGGATTCACAGCTAATATGGTACCATGCTCCAGTCGGCCGAAGACTTTCCCGGCCAAGAACTCCCAAATTTAATGAAAGTCTAAATTCTTTGGACGATGAGGACATCGAAAAACCAGAAGCCGACTGCAGACAACCCTTTCCTCACAGTGCTACCTACTGTATGGGGTCCGGAGCGATGCCCAGATATCACAGAGAGTGGAATTTTCAGTTGAGAAATGAGACTAGGAATGCAGAAATTAGCGATACTGCCAAAGTCCAGCAGAGGTTGAGCATGCCCCTACCATTTAGTCAACTACAAGATGGTTTGGCGGAGGAAGAAGAACTGTATTGCAGTGAACAGGAGGAGGAAGAAGGTCTGGAGACAGATGTGCAACCAGGCTATTCCATGGCACCGCACAAATGGGAAATCAAGTGGAGAAAGAGAGTTGATAAAAAGAGAAATGAGGTGGCTTTAAAATCAGAAATTTATGAAAAGGAGAAGTCGAAAAATGAGGTCTTGAAATCTCTATATAGTATTAGGCATGTCTCTGTGACGCTCCATTTTGTCACTTTTGTTCGTAACGCGATTTATCATACTTTTTGTGGACACAATGTAGAGATCTTGGTGTTATTCGATAGCCCGTTAACTGGGGAAGATCAGATACGTGTTGGTTTTTTCACATCACCTTATTGGACAAAAAAATTCGGCTTAAAAGTCGGACAAGTTTATTTTTAGGATTTACATTCAGTTTTTGTTCGTAACGTTTTTAAATTGGCGCCAAATAACTGGGCGCCGATATTAAAAACAAGGGACCACAGGCGCCTATCGGCGCCTCTATAGTATTTCGAAATTTCGATAGTGCATTCATCGTGAAAAACTACGCGTCTATCTACGTCTACGTTCTTTTCGAGACATCGCAAAAATGGCCATCGTTGAAGCAGAAAACCATCCTCCAGGCCTACCCCAAAATCCTCCAACTCCAATTTTGAGGGACCACAAAAGTTTTTCTTTTTCGAAGACATTTTCCTGGGTCTCGGCATAAAAAGACGCTGAATTGTCTGAAGTTTGGGGTTCCGTCGAGACATTGCCGAAAATAATCGGAAAAATAAGCAAAAATGGCCTGAATGTGGTCAAAATGTCCATTAAAAAGTAGGACGGACACATGCCAAATACTATATAGAGATTTATGGCTTAAAAACAAATGGCGCCTAAGGCGCCAGTCCAAACTAGTTTTTTGATAATACAGTCAGGCCCCGATATAGTGACACCCTCCCCCCTCTCAAGTTCGTTCCCGACCAGGGTACGAAATTTTTTTACCTCAATTCTTGAAAAGTTCTACCAAATCTGATTTGCCAGTCTAATAAAAAAAGAGCCGGCTAAGCGCCGGCGCTTATCATCAAGCCGGCGGAGCGCTCAGCTAAGCACCGGCGCTATGAGCGCCGGTGCTCCGCCGACGATTAAACAATCCCCGTATCCGCAGATCTTTTCGACAAAAAATTGTCATTTACAAAAAGGACAGGTCAATTCAGAAATTCTACGATTTTCTAAGCTTTTCAAAAATTTATGTAAAAAATGAACGAACTTGAGGGGGTCGCACTATAGCGGCGAATCCTGAATCTACAGGGTGACACAAAAAAAAACAGTCACATTTTTGGAAAATTTGTGTAGGCAGCTCCTTGCCCCATCGATTTCCCCAGGAAAATTGATGACAGTATTTAAGCTACCTGGGAGCTCTTAAATTCATGATTTATCCTGAACGACGGAGAGATTATTTATGGGAAGCAGCTACCGGGTGGGGCAAAAGTTCGTCCGGAAAATAGAAATTTTTACACTAATTTTTAAGCTTTAATAATTTTTGTTTATATATCATTAAAGCCCTATTCTTCCTCTTTCTAATGGTATATCAAACGTTTATTTCATTCAATAAAATGACCACCATTTGCATCAATACATAACTTGAGTCTTTTGGGAAATTAAGTATAATACCTTAACTTAAAACCCAATTGGAGACTGGCCACCCAACTCGCCGGACCTGAATGTGATGGATTTTTTCGTATGACCGTATGTTCAGCCGTACCTGCTCCAAGCCTCACAAGACAATTGCTGCACTGAAGGCTTCCCTTGTGAAAGAATGGGATGCAATTCCGCAGAAGATGATTCAAGATGCCATGTACAATTTCCCTAAAAGACTCAAGTTATGTATTGATGCAAATGGTGGTCATTTTATTGAATGAAATAAACGTTTGATATACCATTAGAAAGAGGAAGAATAGGGCTTTAAAATGATATATAAACAAAAATTATTAAAGCTTAAAAATTTGTGTAAAAATTGATTTCTATTTTCCGGACGAACTTTTGCCCCACCCGGTATTTATGAATGAACACAATCAAAAATGAGTTGAAAACAGAAAATTAAACTCCGGTTTTTTCCAAAAGAAGTGACTGTTTTTTTGTGTCACCCTGTAATACCGGCTCCGACCTTGAACAAATTAATTTGTTGTCGAACCCTAATTTTTGTAGCCACACACAAAGTGCCTTTGACGGCATGTGCTTCTTCCATTCCTTTGGTTTTTTTGTTCCAGTGGGTTTCTTCAAACACCATTTTAATCAAACAAAATTGTGTAATTGCAATTAATTTTACCGAAAAGCACGAAAATTTGCAGGGAATTTGGCATTATTTTCCTGAGGCATAATTGGCTGGAGGGAAAACTAATTAAAGTTGCTAGGTGACTGACAAGCTGCCCGGCTGCTCAAGTTCCGGCTCCTTTGGCTTAGGAACAGCAAGGAGGGGGGTGGCAAATTGAAACTGACATATTGTGCCTTTATGCTTTCAGTTTCAGTTTCTTGAAACATGTCTTATAAGTTTCTTTTATGTCCATTTTTATAGCACTACTTTTTGGTAGAGCGCTCAACTGTTTTTTTCACATTTTGCTGGAGAAAAATAAGTTTTAGTGTGGGAACGAAACTTTCTGGTACATATTTTACGATCAGTATTTTCAACCATTCCTTTTTAAATTTTACATAATTTTTGCTTTTATATAGGGTACACAACTCAAAATTTTGAAAAAGTACAATTGGTAAAAAAAAGTACAATTTGGTCATTTTTCGTCAAAAATGCCATTTTATACAGTGCTTATTGCTATTTCGAAGGGAAAAAAAAAGATTTTGACTGAAAGTTTCAAAAATAAAAAGATTTGGGGTCCCGAAAAAAATACAAATCTTTTTTTTAGAAAGTACAGGTACGTTCTCTGCTTTTGTAGTTCTTACAATTGTTTCGACTGTGGTGTTACGAATGATGGTGTTTTCAGTTTGAAAATTTTTCGACAAGAGGTTTCGCTAGAGCCGTCTGAACTTCACTTCTTGGGACTGGCCCACAGGGCAATTGGACATTTTCGGCGGACATTTTGCGGCGGACATTTTTCCGCTGGATATTTCGCCGGACAATTTTCGGTCAACCACTCCCGTCTTTTTGCTGACTGAACATTTGCCAACTCGGCATTCATAAATTACCGTATTTCTAATAGAGCCCTCTAATAGATCCCCTAACTTTGAGGACCTATATCTCAGCTCAGAGTCAATTTTGGAAAACTGTTTTACGCGTTTTCTTAACTCACGAGCTCACCGATTGCACTTTTCAGATTTTAGTTGAGCACCCAAAATCTTGATCAAATTTTCCGATTTTCATCCAAAAAAGCCCCGGTGGCTCTATTAGAGGAAATACGGTGCTTTTTTGAAACTGGTATGGTCTCACAACTCGTTCAAAAAGCATTTTGAGTTTTTACTAACTGGGCCAAAACTAATGTGACTTTTTATCAATTGGACGAAACAACCGTTTTTGGCCCAGTTAGTAAAAAATCAAAATGCTTTTTGAACGAGGTGTGAGACCATACCAGTTTTAAAAAAGCTTAATTTATGAATGCCGAGTTGGCAAATGTTCCAGTCAGCGAAAGGATGGGAAATGGTACATCCTTTTCGGCCGGACATTTTTCGGCTGTATAATATTTTTCTTCTTTTGCATCTACTCTATTTTTTGTACACTCTTTTTACCTCAATTTTTTAAACTATAGATCGATGCTTAATCAGAGATAGAGCAGGGTAAGAGGAAAAGGCAAGTGGTAAAAATAAAAAAATCTAATAAAATAGTATACGGCCGAAAAATGACCGTCCGAAAAGTGTCCGGACGAAAAATGACCGAGCGAAAATGTCCGGCCGGACAATGTCCTAAACTACCCCCTGGTGGTATTGTATCGAGGGTTCACTTTGACTGAATTTTAGTCAAAGCCGACCAAATTGGTCCATTTTGGGTGGCGTTATATCGATGATCGACTGTGCCATATTTCCTCTAATAGAGCCCCCGGGTGCTTTATTTTTTGGATGCCCGAAAATCGGAAAATTTGGAATTCGATCTCAAGATTTTTGGGTGCTCTACCAAAATCTGAAAAGTGCAATCGGTAGAACTCGTGGAAGTTAAGAAAATGCAGTAAACAGCTTTGCAAAAAATTGACTCTGGGCTGAGATATAGGTCCTCAAAGTTAGGGAGGGGAGTTATTAGAGGTAATACGGTATATAACTTTCTCACTTTAAAACAGTTAAGAAATATCCAAATTTCTGTGAAAAAGTCATAATTTGGCAATTCTCCAATTCCGCCCCATTTGTTGCCTTTTTGCTTTAAAAGCCGTCATTTTGCTAAACCATTTAAGCTCTGTTTAAAAAATAGCCTTCAAGTAGTTCTTGCCGAAATTTAATCTCCTTGAATCTCCCGAATCATTTGCCTTTTTTCTGTTGTTGCTCATATAATAAAAGGGCAAATTGCAGGGCCTTGATAGCAACCAAGCCTCCACTTCAATCAATTATCCTCATCGTCGGCGATCGGAGCAGGTCGTGCCTACTGCTCCTGAAAATGGCATTTGCATGAAGAAAAAAAGGTCGTCATTTGCATTGATGAGGTGGTTGGTGCTAGCATACCCATGGCTGATGACTTGACGGCCATTACCAGCCAAATTTGTAGTCCCCAGCTTATTCCACAGGTAATTCAAGATAGGAGGTAATAAAAGAAAATGGGCCGCAATGCCTTATATGGGACCTCCTCAAAATCGACTTTTGACCACTTTTTTGAACTTATTAGGTCCTAATTAGTCTAAAATTGGGTTTTTTACAAACGAAACTTATTTCGTTTTGTGCTGAAACGTATATTTTAAATATTATTGGCGCCAATTTAAATTGTGTAATTTTTTGATGTTTTTATATTACATTGAGCATTATTGCAGTGATATTTTCAGTCTGTGTTTTTATTTGTAAATGGTCCTGAGTGCCTTCAGTGGTTTCCCCTCCCAGTAGAGTAAGGAGAGCGGAGTGATGCCCCTTCGGTAGTTTTAGCCCGGAGTAGTGCCTTGAGTTCTTACGCTTACGGCATGTGTGATACACACCTTGAGTCACATTAGCCACTTTCAGTGGTTTGCCCCCAGTATAAGAGAGTGGATATATTCCCGTAAGAGGCTTCCGGTTCCGAGGCAAGCATATGGAAGGCTAGATGGTTCAATCAATCTTTCCCCCCTATAATTAAACACTTCCTGGATAGGTCATTTTCACTGAACCTGGATAGACTAGATGGTTCGAAATGGGTCTGGTCATGTTCTGCTCAGAGACAGATTTACGAATGGCTGCTGAATGTCGTCTTTTGATTGCTGATGGCACCTTTAAAAATTACACAATTTGAATTGGCACCAATAATATTTAATATATGACGTTTCAGCACAAAACGAAATTTATTTCGTTTTGTGCTGAAACGTATACGCACCTAAAAACATGTTATTTTCACTCGGACTATTATTTTAGAAAAATTATTTTTTTTACCATAAAATGACCAAAAATGATGATAAATGATCATAAATATAGTTACACATCCACCAATTCACATGGCTGCTGTATGTAAAAAGGGGGAATGAGTGTGTTATACTTCAGCATATTGCTCGGAATACCGTATTATCTCTAATAAGCGCCCCGGGGCGCTTATTTTTCAACCCTCCGAAAATCGGAAAAATTTTGGGTCGATCTCGAAACTTTTGGGTGCACAACCAAAATCCAAAAAGCGGAATCGGTAGAGCTCGTGGGAGTTAAGAAAACGCAAAAAACAGCTCTGCAAAATATTTGCTCTGCCCCGAGATACAGATCCTCAAAGTAGAGGGGGGGGGCGCTTATTAGAGATAATACGGTAGTCTCTGAGGTGCTTGGGGTGCGCATCTCTAAGTCTCAAGCCTCTGCTCCGCCCCTTCGGGGCGCGTGGGCTTGAGACTTGCACTTGAGATGCGCACCCCCAAGCACCATAGAGACCATTGATCTCGAAAATTTGGGGTATGTAAGTGTACAACAACACTTGCATAGCCCTACTTTGTCATGTGGTAGGCCGGCCATGAGAATTGGATGCTCACCCACCCCGAAGTGCACCCTTGGGACCAAAATTATATAAATATTTTATTCGATGATGATCAAAACTCGACAAAAAAAATTTTTCTAAAATAATAGTCCGCGTGAAAATAACATGTGTTTTAGACTGATTACGACCCGATAAGTTTAAAAAAGTGGTCATTAAACCATCTATCCATAGACCAGGACCCAAACTACAGGGGGGACCAAGCAAAAATCTTGTTTTTGATTTTTCTCCAATTCTGAATCAACTTGTGTTCACAGATTTTCAAAATCCAATCACAAAGAACTAGGACCAAAAGAAAAAAATGAACTTTCTTGATTTTTCGGTTTATTCGACAATCGGAAAACTCAAAAACCAGGTAATTCAACTATTTTGCCATAAAAGTGGCCGTTTTATTCCCTTCCCCTCCCAATACAGACCTTATTCCCTTTTAAAATTCAAAAGGCGCCAATTTAAATTTTGACTAAAAAAATTGTGATACCCTGTGGTTTGAGAATTTTTTTTGATCATAATTCAAAAAACAGCCGGCTTTCTCATGAAATTGGGGTCGAAAAACACGAATATGAGGTTATCTCCTACATCTGACCCTTCTGCGTGAGGAGGATTCTATACTGCAGCCCTATCTGTTTTACAAAAAAAACAACCATCCTATTTTCGAAAATTCACCTTTAAAGTTGTGAAATAGCTGCTGCCCAACTTTTGATCACACCTCGGCACAGGGTGGCCATAATGCCCTCTTTAGAGGGCAAATGCCCTCTTTTTGAAATTTTCGCCCCCTTTTATCTGACAAAAAGAGGGCAGAAAATTGCAAAATCGAGTAAAAATTCTACATGAACGGAATGCTTTACTTGTTGTGTTTGCCACTTTTCGTTCTTTTCTTTTTTCTTGTTGTGTCTTGTCTTCTGAAAAAAGCAAAATCCAGCGAGAAATATTATTGGTTTGAATGAGTTAGTTTTGATGTTATATGTCCCGATTGTTTTGCTCTAGTGAAATAAAAAAAATTCTGAAAGGGTCGTTTTTGTGCAATTTTTGCACGTTGAACTAGTTTAAGTGTTGCGTAGTAGAAATATTCATGATGCCCTTTTTTCAAAAGTTTTACTTGTAAATGCCCTCTTTTTGTGATCGTATACCCTCTTGTCCAAAAAATGATATGGCCAGCCTGCCTCGGCAATCGAGAATATTTTTTATACACAAGCCAACAAATAAAGGGACTGCAATAAAACAAATCCATCCCCTAAGTAAACAAGTGCCGTAACATTTTTTAGTCAATCTCAAGTCTAATTTGACAGGTGTACTACCGATCCTCCTCCTGCTCCTCTTCCACTAGTCAATACGACAATCACAACTACTACAACGATGCTCAAGAAATTAGTGAAGCTGACAAATATCAAGGCAAAAACAGGTACATAGGCAGAAGATCTCCTCCATTGGCTTGTGATGACGACCTGCTCAGTGACTCTGAGATTAGTGAGTTGGAGAAAAAAGTGGCCAGGGGCGATTTCTCCAGCCCTATTGCTAACGAAGAAGAGGAATTGAAGGCGGTAGAAGATGGTTTGATGGGTGGAGTGGAAAACAACAGGACTCTGAGCATATTATTCATTCCACAGGTAAGTTTTCGAAGATTTTCAAGGTAAAATGGTTGAAAATTGTTTTAGCGAATACAAGGAGTGGTTTTGCCAACCAACTGCCAATATCAACAATATCAGTGGATCCACTTCAATGCCCTGCTTCTCTTCCACAGCCATCCAAACAGAACAACTCCGCAATATTTGGCTGGACTGTGGAGAGGACAAGGAGAAAGCACTTGAAAATCAAACCAAACATCCATCCACAATGCTACGCAGTGCTACTATGGTTGGTTTGTTAGAAAAATTGATGACTGCTGCACTAAACAAAACAACAGGACTCTGAGTTTAACTGACTGAGTCCTGTTAAACAGGACTCTGAGTCCCAACACCCCCCAAAAAAACTTATGCCTTTTAAAACTTAAGTAAAGAGCACCCAAATATATGTTCCAGACCCCAGAAAAAGTGCGTAAAACACTTATTAGTCACAACTTCCATACGCTGGCCTACCCCTAAGCCTAAGGGCTAAGCCTAAACTTGTTGTTCCAAGGGTAGTTTCAACGATTTTTAGAAGGTCTGATTTGGGGGTATTCTATACTAGCCGAATGCTCAAATTAGTACAGAAAACAAGTTTTGGAAGCTGAAAAACGAAAGAAAAAATTTCGAACCAAGTAGACGACCTGGTAAACAGACCACTAAACAGACCAAGTAGGCTGCAAAATTACTCAAGGGTGGCATTTAGAGCCGGCAATATTTAATTCTGCCCCCTAATTGCTGAAAAATGCTCCCTAATTTGAAATGCCCCCTAATTTTTTTCTTGCTGTCTTATACGTTTCTATTCATTGCAGTGGTCATTTTGGACGCTGAACACGATTTTAGTGGTCAAAAATGTGTAGATTGGGTGAAAATCAAAGTAAAATAGACCCTACAATAGGGTAGCTGAGTCTACAAAAAAACCGCCTAAACCAATTAGAGAACAGTGGAAAGTGGTGTAAAACCAATAAAACTGACACTAAAAATTGTGTTCAGCGTCCAAAATTACCACTGGGAATGAATATGACCGTATAAGACAGCAAGAGGGCCATTTTTAAAAAAAATTAGGGGGCATATTTCAAGAAGCACATAAGTTGACTTCTGATACATGAAGATTTCTTGCAGAGCGGCTATTTCTCACCTGCAAATAGATTGTTCGAGTTGGAAAAAGAAAATTAGAAATTATTACTGACGAAAACTCACCTTGTTCCTTGAAAACTCGAAATTTACGTGGGAAAACAGCATTTTAGCACTGTAAAACCAGCCTTAGAATGCTCGACCCTAGTATAGAATAATTCCCCAAAACTTATGCCTTCTAAAACTTAAGTAAAGAGCACCCAAATATATGTTCCAGACCCCAGAAAAAGTGCGTAAAACACTTATTAGTCACAACTTCCATACGCTGGCCTACCCCTAAGCCTAAGTAAAGAGCACCCAAATATATGTTCCAGACCCCAGAAAAGTGCGTAAAACACTTATTAGTCACAACTTCCATACGCTGGCCTAGCCTAAGTAAAGAGCACCCAAAATATGTTCCAGACCCCAGAAAAAGTGCGTAAAACACTTATTAGTCACAACTTCCATACGCTGGCTACCCCTAAGCCTAAGGGCTAAGTCAAACTTGTTGTTCCAAAGGGTAGTTACAACGATTTTAGAAGGTCTGATTTGGGGGGGTATTCTATACTAGCCGAATGCTCAAATTAGTACAGAACACAAGTTTTGGAAGCTGAAAAACGAAAGAAAAAATTTCGAACCAAGTAGACGACCTGGTTTTATTGATGCATGGAGCATCCAGCATAGCTCTGGTTTGTTTATAGATCAGCATTTGAACTAAGAAGGATAATTTTTAAGACAAAATATGGAAAAAATTAATTTAAAGAAACCATCGTGAACTGGCCTATCCCTTCACAAAATGAAGGATAACTTGCCTAAGAGTGTTTTGCAAAAAGTAGGTCAAAAACAATGCCAAAAACACGATTTTGAATGAGGGGGGTGTCGGGTTATTAGAGAGTTCACCAGGGGTCCGATTATATCCCTTAATAAAGGCATTGCCCTAATTTGAAAATTTTGCCTTTAATTTTTTTTGAAAATAAAGGCACATTTTGACGAATGTTATGAAAGTTATGACTACTTTCTTGGGCAGAAAGAGTTGTTGAAAGCAGGAAAGGGGGAGAAAATATGTTGTTCGTCAATAAAGTTGCTTTTTGTTGATTTTTGTCGGGTTCGAAGCATAGGGACAACATGCCTTTAAATTGCCTTTATTTTTGACACTAGATGCCTTTATTTTAGAAATTCACGATCGAACCCCTGGTGTTCACGGAATTTTATTGCAATTTGTTCACAATTTGTTGGTTTCATGGAAAAATTTAATTTTCAGACCACTTCAAATACCAACGGTTGCAAACTAATAAACCAGTTTGTGTCTCAGTGGATGCCTCCGCAACGCAGAATGTTGCCTTTGAGACCGGATGAAGTGGTGCGAGAAAAACTGCAAATTGGTATTTTTATAGTCAATATAGTCAACTGTGATGGCTCGTTCAGAAACTCAGAGTTGGAGGTAGGGTTGGAGTTGGAATCGGAGTTGGAGTATCTCTGATTGGTTGACAATTTTCATGCCGAAAATCGGTCTATTTCGCCCGGCCATGAGCTATTGGTGGCGGCAGCCTTGCAACTATGAGTCTGATCGATCAAGAAGCTTTAAAAATAAAAAAAGTTTTGGCAAAAAGCACCAATCACAAACACTCCCCCTTTGACTTCGTGAAAAAGTCGGAGTTAGAGTCGGAGTTGCAGTATTTTGCATCGTGAACACCCCTTACTCCGACTCCAATTCCAACTACGACTAAAGGCCGTTGCTTATATGGGTACTTGTGCAGAATTACGGAGAACGATAACGCGAAGGAAATGGTCAAAAAGAAAGTTGGTGAAATTTTTTGCGATCTTCGAAAATAGGCTGTTTTGGCACCCCGCGATGACGATGCGTGGATTTGTGGCCTGCTTTTTTGATCCATCATAGTTCAATAGTTAAAATAGCGTTTGCAGGGCTACAACGAATGCAAACATTCCTGGCGCGCCAATAAAAATCACGCAGAAATCTTGATTTATCCAATGCGCGTACGGCATCCACTCCACCGACTTTCATGCGTACAAGACAATCGCCTTCGACTTCTTCTGGGGGTAGCTGCTTCCAATGCACAAAGAAAGTCCACACCCGGTGCTCTATTTGCGATCGCCTTTTCGGCAAGGATCATAGTTCAAAAAATGTTGGTGTATGTATTGGTTGTCGATAAATTGATTGTATTTTGTAAATTAGCATCGCTCTGCACCGTAAAGCTGAAAAAAGTTACAAAATCCGTTTGTATTTGATAAATCACCGATTACGCCTATTTCAAATAATAGTTATATTTTCACTCAACGTATTAATTTGGCATTGATCTTAGCAAGTATTTGTACTCAACATATAGCCCCACGAGTGCTCTACAAGATTTTGCAAAGACATTTGTAAGAGCGGGTAAGTGCAAAAAGTTATGCTTATTTTTGTGAGCGAGGTCAGGTTTTCCAAAATCTGAATTTCAGTGGATAGATCAAGATTTATTGGCGCGCCAGGAATGTTTGCACTCGTTGTGTAGCCCTGCAAACGCCCTCCATTTTAAGCTATTGAACGCCTTGTTGGATCAGAAAATTAAGCGAGAACCACCCAAATCCACCTTAGCATCGGTCATCGCTGGGGTGCCCAAAAACAGCCTATTTTCAAAGGTCGCAAAAACGCCGAAAAAGAACTTTTTTGGCCATTTCCTTCGCGTTATCGTGTTCTCCGTGAAATTCTGCACAAGACGCACCCATTGTAACCAACGGCCTTTAGAGTGTTAACTCTTGGTTCCTAAACGAGCAATTAGTGCAATGCCATACATATCCGGCAAATCAAGCAAGAAAATTAGACAGGGAAACTTTATTATTTTCTTCCATAATTGCTTAAAACAGTCTAAAGTAAAGGTTGGTAGAATAGAGATAAGTGAAAATCTTGAAGACCATAATTTCAAAATACCGGGATTTTGAGGTATATTGTAGACCAAGCATTTCCGGGCCGGCGCTGAAATTTTTGAGCCCGAAGGAATTTTAAAGGTGAGTTTTTGAGCCGGAAGGAATTTTAAAAGTTAGGCCCGGCCCGAGGTTTTGAGCCCGGAAGGAATTTTAAAAGTTAGGCCCGGCCCGTGCACAAGCCTGGCTTTGAGTCAACTTTTTTGTTTTTCGAGACGCTTGATATCTCATTTACAATAAAAAGGTTTTTTTAATGTGAGCGTCTCGCAGAATCAAATTTTTCCAGTAAATTTTTCAAAAATGGTGAGGGAAAAAGGTCGGAAAACCGGCCGTGATCGAGCCTAGTGAAATGGCCGAATTTCGGCTATATATGTCCGAAGACTGGAAGACTGGTCCGATCCCTAAGTTATGCAAAATGTGGTTTTCCTTCGTCACCCAGTAAAAAGTCAAACTGCACTCAATTATTTTTGAGAAAATATATTTTCTGGTGTGAACATATGCTGAAACTAACTAGCCCACCCTGCATTGTTTTTATGTAGTGCAACTACAGGGTGTCAGAAAATAACGTATACGATTGATTTTATGCGATTTTTTTGTTGCTGTTTTGTTATTTTACGGTTTTTTAGCAGTAAAAATGAAAGAATTACGAGCTGCGACACTTAGAATGCATTCTTTTGCAGATTCTATGGGAAAAATCGCCACAGACTTGAGAATTCCCAAAGCCACAGTCCAAAAAGCAATTGAGTGTGGAACGGTAGAGGACCGACTGGGACGAGGCCGAAAGAAGACTGCAAGAAGTAAGAAGAATATTCAGCGTGCCAAAGCAATGATCAAGCGAAATCCGACGACCAAGAAAAACTAAGTTGGCCAATAAACTTGGAGTGAACCGTGACGCCGCACACAAGATTTAAAGAGAAGATTTGAGTTTGAAGCCGTTCAAGTACCAGAAGCGCCAAAAACTGAACGCAAATGCTAAGAAGAAGCGCCTCGAACGTTGCAGAGCTCTGTTGAAACGCTTTTCGTGTTCTGATTTGCTGTGTTCTGAAATCATTTTGATAAATAAAATCAATCGTATACGTTATTTTCTGACACCCTGTAAAAAAGGCTCATTAGTGCTATTTTTCCTTCTATTTAGCCTACGTAATTTTCATTAAGGCTTGTTTTAGTCAGTCTCACTTCCGATTGCAAGGCTTCTTTTGGTTATTTCCTACTGCTACTACCAGCCAGTTGATAATGAAAGCTAGCCATGACCCAAAAGAACAAAACAAGGCCAGTCCCAAAAGAGTTGTGCTCATTCTCTTGCTTCTCAATTCCACTAACTACTCCAAGGCCCTGATGTGCCGCCGTACTCTTCCTCTTATTCTCTGGCTTTTTTGCTTAAGGCCTGAAGAGGATGCGCCTAAGCATGGATTGCTTGCTTGCTTCTCAACTCTGTTTAACCCCCCTTCTCTGATGCCTATCTTCGTCTACTTTATTTTTCTTCTTTTTTTTCCAATCAATATGTGCCAGCTTTGCTAGTTTTTTGGGAGTGTTTCAGCAATTTCGGTGGATTAGTTAATATGTAACCATACAATATGGTTTTTGCGTGTGAATGAGGTACCGAAGATTCGATGTTTTCGAGCTGTTGTTTTAAATAGCAGTTAGAGAGGTGTAACGGTGGTCAACAGGCATTTGTCCACCTTGGTTCCGCTTTTTTGAATTCTTTTTGGAATAAACGTTTGAGTAAAAATCCTAAGGCCTCTTTCACAATGCATCCTCAACCTTGACGAAATTTTTCGAATTTTTCATCGAAATGGCTTTGAGATTTTTTGCAAGTTTGGTGTCATATTGCTGAGATCCAGGGCTATCATTTGAACTTGCAGGGCGAAAATAAAAATTATGGATAAAAGTGCGTTTATTCAACATGATCCTCAACTTTGAAGATTGAGGATCATGTTGAGGGTTTTTTGAACATTACCAACTTTTATCCATAATTTTTATTTTCGCCCTCTGCAAATTTGGTGTGAAAAGATAGCCCTGAATCTTAGCTACAAAATGGCACCAAAAAAATGGCACCAAAGTTGGTAGTAAAAATCGAAATTATCTTGTTGAAAAAGGATGAAAACACTTCGCCTTGGATTGAATTAACTTAGTGGGAGAGCCTTATAGGGGCATGCTCGTCGCCGATGGGAATATTTTGAAAGGCGGATACCAGTGAAATTCAAAAGAGAATTAAAATGACGCAATTTTGTGAAAGTCGAAGAAAAGTTACGCAGCCAGTCGGAATCGAACCGACGACAGTATCCCCGCGTACCCCCTCGAAAATTTTTTTGTCTTTTGAAAGTACCCATTTTAGCTGAAAATTTTATTCTGAGGCAGAAAATTCCTCAGCAATCAGATTTAAAACAGAATTTGAAAAATACTTAGTCGCTAAGATATGACCTAAAGTTGGAGTGTCAATATTTTAAAAAATGACCATTTAACTTTACTCCAACTTAAGGTCATATCTCAGCGACTAAGTATTTTTTTCAAATTCTGCTTTATGATTCGGATTGCTGAGGAATTTTCGCCTATTGCGTTGCCTCAGAATAAAAATTTTCAGCTGAAAATGGGTACTTTTACTTAAAAGTACAAAAAATTTTTCGACGGGGGGGAGTGCACTTGGGCTTTTACGCGAACCGACGACCCACTTTCACAGTCCACCGCCGCTTCACCACTGAGCCACCCATGCTATTGCATGCTGTGAATAGTTTTCAATACTCATCACAAAGGGGTAAAACAATTCCCTTTTTGAATTGACCTGGTACCCGCCTTTCAAAATATTCCCATCGGCGGCTAGCATGCCCCTTTAAGGCTCAATTTTTTCAATAACAATTTACTAATTTCCTCCACTCGTTTACTCTTTTTCTCCTACCAAATTTAAAAGAGCATTCTTCTGTATTTTGTAATCCAAAAATAAATAAAAAGGTGCGAATTGAAAGATCGGGACAAAAGTAGACGAATTTTGGAGAGTATTTCAATGTACACATTTTTCCGAGTCATTGTACCTTTTTCGCACTGTGACGACAAAAATTTTGGAGGTTATAGTCTTTACGAGCCTATCTTTAAAATGCGGTCTTCAACCCAAACCTATATGTCAAAAAAAGCAATCTATTAAATTTTTCACTTTTTAAATTTCCAGCCACATCAGAACCCCAACAACTAGCAGCAAAACAAGAGGCCAAAGCCAAACCTAGTCGACGCTTGCCTCAAATTCCTCCTCAACCTTTCCCCGCCAGTTATCTACCAGCAGCAATAGCATCAGAAGTGGA
The DNA here is from genome assembly GCA_029231635.1 of Ditylenchus weischeri. Taxonomy (NCBI): domain Eukaryota; kingdom Metazoa; phylum Nematoda; class Chromadorea; order Rhabditida; family Anguinidae; genus Ditylenchus; species Ditylenchus weischeri. Next base: position 75,472 of record JAMRYI010000549.1, on the reverse strand, counting down.
TCAACTAGCTGAATTCCCTATCAGAACCAACAACAGCCAGACAATCTCGCTAGTGAAGTCGGGCGGAATCCAAAATTTGCATCGGCCCCGTACAATGACCACTCTGCAGGAAGATATGACCATGGGCGACACACTGAAGCAACCAGAAAGGGCAGAAAACATGGCTCAGACTCCAATGCTGGTCAGCTCCAGCACTCTAGCCAACTTATTGCCCCAGAAAGCCTATAGCAAGACCAGTGGTCATGGTTTGGACAGCAGAGAATACCAACTGTCATATGGAGTAGAGTCATCTATGATGTCCACTTCACTGCAGTAGAAGGGAGTCGGGGTCGACAGCACGCAACAAACAAGTATGGCATTATGGAGGATAGCTACTATGAGGATGGATTGAATGGCAACACTCCATTGGAGGAAAGAGATGTGTTGCTCAGTGCTAACAGGAATTTGAACGAGGAGAATAGGAAAAGTAGGGGGTTATTTATTGTATGGAGTAAAAAGGATGGATATAAAAGAGCTATTAAATTAAGCGGGTATGACTAGAAATTTCTTTGCTCCATGGAGCAGTGGATAAGCGTTCCGTACAAACCCATAAATAGCGCCGCATAAAAAATTTTTGTTTGCTTCCCCTTACGGCCAGCAAGTTTGCATCTGGTGCTGTAGCATTGAGATTGACTGCACAAAACGCAAATCAATATCTGTTTTGATGAACTATTCGACACACTTTGACCGTTCTAGAGGCTAATAAGACACCTGAAAAAATTATTTTTTTTTACCAGACTGAAAATTTTGAAAAGTGAACACGGCAAACAGAGAAGGGCAGTACCAATCTGTCTGCTAATAAATCAGGCTCCCATCGAAATTTTTTGAAAATCAGCGAATTTATTTATAAAATCAGCAATCAGCACCAAAAATCAGCGAATTTTCGAAAGTACTAAAAAAAAGTACCTTTATTCACCGTAATAATCACTTTATTCACCGTTGAATTACGGCGTAATTCAACAACAAATCATCACCACAATGTTAAACATCATACCGTATTTCTTCTAATTGCCGCACAGTCTCTAATTACCGCACACCCCTAACTTTAAAGACTTATATCTCGGAGCAGAGTGAATATTTTGCTAAGCTGTTTGATGCATTTTCTTAACTCCCACGAGCTCTACCGGATTCCACTTTTCAGTCCTTGGTTAAACACCCGAAAATCTCTAGATCAAATTTGAAAATTTCTGATTTTTGGGTGACTGAAAAATAAGCGCACATGTGCGGCAATTAGAAGAAATACGGTATTTTTTTTTGAAAAAAATTGAGCGAAAATAGGAAAACGACAAAACATTGACTAAAGAGGAATGAACAGAGGCGCCAATTCAAAACGAAGATAATTCAAAATCGGGGTATAGACGTTATGTACCTTTTGTCCAATTCTGGAAAAAAGGTACATAACGTAACACGCCAAGTTATAATGCGCCAATTCAAAATATTTTCAATTTTCACCTTAAATATGACTAAAAGTCTTTATTTAAAAAAGAGTCTTATTTGTTTTTACATGTGAAAAGGAAGTTGAACTTGTTGAAATCAAATGAGAAATTATACTGAATAATGCTAAATATATGCTTTAATGCTAAATATATATTTCATGCTAAATATATGTATGCTAAATGTATGTTTTATGCTAAATATATGCTAATTATTATATTTTCCATGCCCGAGTCAATTTTTCGAAATTATATCACCATCCTCGTGTGTACAATGATCGGAATGGCAGAGCAACATTGCACGACGATAAGCAGACTGACTTGTTCGAATGTTTCCAAAGTAGGTTTATCCCATCTTTGTCTAGCCTCGGTCCATAGCACTTCATGAAGGGTTAACAACAGTTCGACAATATCACCACCCCAGCTCTCGGCTGCAGTATCGTGATGCTTATGAGATATTATTAGTAAAACAATTTAATAAAAAGAAGGTTGAAGCTCATTACTTTTTGAGTCGGATATGACAAGTCGGGGTTCGCATTTATTGATTGATTCATTTTTCTTTTTTGTTTCATATTCCACCACATAGGCTTTTTTCCTCTCATATTCTGGCAGATAGATTTTTTCCTCTTCATATTCCACCAGACATTCATTTTCCTTCCGTTTCATATTCCGGCACACAGGTTCTATCTCTTCATATCTCATTAGATATTCATTTTCCTCTTCTGTTTCATATTCCGGCACATAGGCTTCTTCCTCTCATATTCCCCAAATTTCGCTGAATATAGTAGGTAACTGGTGGTGGTGACTGTGTAACGTAGTGAAACAACTGCAGTGGTGGATTGGGTCGATAGGTCACTTGTTGGTAGGCTGGCCGGTATTATAGCGCACCTTTAGTGGTATTGTACGGTAACATACTCTAGGCTCAGCCTTTGCATTCGAAATAGCTCCAATCGCTGACCCAAGATATTAGAACTCGACGTTGCCTGATTTATGAGTTCGATGTTTATCATACTTTCGCCACAAATCTTTATCAGCATCTCTAATTGCAATCATTTCATTCTCATATTCTTTGTGATGAGGGGTCTGTGAATGCACACAAATTAGCGATTATTCGGTGTAAATAATAAGCACTTACATCACAAACTGTTTTGGAAGAAAATTAGTCTCCTCGAACTTCTTGGCGTGTCCATATATTGTGCTCTTAGAAATGTTCGGTGGTACTGTTGGGCAATATATTCTTTAACCTCCGACCAATCTATTAAATTATTTTTCATCTGCTGTAGTTGGTCACTAATATCGGCATTATCCCAACTAAATGTCTCATCCGGCATCCTGAAGTACAATCAAATTTAATCAAAATAAGAAATATATTTAATCACATATAAAACATACTCTTAGTTCACTCGGCACTAACATCATTTTGGTATTTTCGTTCATAGTATCCAACATGTTTTCGAAGTCTTTTTCCCTTGTCTTAACACAATGTAACAATATGGACAGTTTCACAACAACAAAGGCGAAAATAGTGATAAAAGCTGTTTAAATTGGCGTTTGAGCTTGGCGTAGTAAAAAGTGCCTTTACAAATAAATTCAAATTGGCGGTTATAACTTAGTTATGTTATGTACCTTTTTTCCAGAATTGGACAAAAGGTACATAACGTCAACGCACCCAAAAATCAGCGAAAATCAGCGAATTTATGTTTTCATCAGCACTCCGGCCTCAAAATCAGCGAATCGCTGAGAAATCAGCGAGGATGGGAGCCCTGTAATAAATCCAACCCCGAAAAAGGGCGAAAGTTCAAAATTTTACGACAAAAATAGACTCTGGCTGTATAAATTGCTGGTTGTTATTGTTTCTCAAAAAAATAATTTTGTTTAGCTTAAATTTATTGAAAAAATTTCAGACTCCGGCTACAACCTAGCCGAGGAAAACAGTTCGGGGATCTCCAGTTGCTGCACCTCCTCCTCCACCAACGCCGACCACCCCACTAACAGAGGGGTGGCTGGAATAGTAACTGGCACAGCCAAGCACAGCAATGGACCCACCCACAGAGTGCAGTTTCCATTCTCTCCCAGACATTCTGAAGAAATAGCTCTAGAAGTGGGTGATGCCATCAAGGTAGAAAGGGAGTGTGAGGACCACTGGTGCTATGGTGGGCGCTCTTCGACTAAGCTAGTCCATTACTTGTTTTGTTTTAGGAACCAATTTGCGCACCACCCACCACGGCATTTTCCCCGCTGCCCACGTTTGCGAAATCGATTTGGTTGAAGAAATTTGTCAGGGTATTCTTCAAGCCAATGTTCAAGGTGGCTTTTACAGTTGGTAGTAGAAATTTCTGTTAGAAAATGTTTTTAGTGCCACTAAAACAAGACAGAGATACATTTTATTTGGTATATAACTTTTTGGGTGGATCTAGCTTGAGAATTATTATTTTTATTGTAGACTATGCTAGCATCGGTAGAAGTAGGGCACCACAAAGGCAATGATGTGCTCGTCCAAGCTATTAACAAGGTAATTTAATACATGGTCTAGAGTTCCCAAGTCAAAGTTGTCCAAAACTCAGAAACAGCAAAAAATCTCTCAAGAAGTGAACATTTTTGAGTTTTTTTTTGCATTTCTAAGCATAAATAAATCGGCCGGAGTGCATAATTCGGTTTTTACTCGAAAAGTGCTTTTTCGAGTGTTTTAGCATCTAAAACGTGTAGAAAACAAGTTTTTAGGGCCCGGTCGACCATTTTTAGAAAAAAATTTTTAACCAAAAATTGACTTTTGCCTCGGGGGACCATGGTAAAAGGTATTGCAGGGTACCTGGATTGTTTTTTTCATTTATTCATTGTTTTTATTACTAGAACTAGGCAAAAAGTCACTCTAAATGCATTTTGTGATCAAGAGTCTTGCTCGGAATCATGTCTAAAGTAAGTGGGTGCGCGCATCTCTAACCAACCAAGCCCCCTGGCTTGGTTGGTTAGAGAGCCCCCAACCAAGCCCAAGCCCCGTGCGACCCCTTCGGGGGCGCAGGGGGCTTGGTTGGTTAGGACTCTGGATGCATAAAAATGTATGCATACCAGAGTTTATTTATGCGGTAGGCTCAAGTTAACAAAACTATGTTCAAATCCCATCTTTCTTAAGCAAAAAAGTTCTTTTCAAGCGTAATCAGTGCTGTCTGCATGAGAAAACCTAAAACCTAATTGAAAACCTAATTTTTACTTAAGGAAAATGTTAGAAAACTCTGTTTTTCTCGTTTTTAGCGTATAAAAATTACTTAGGAGACATTTAAACACTATTCACAGTTAATTAAAAAAGGCCCCCCCAGGTACATAAGTGCCGACTTAACTGTGTCATAAATCTTTAAAAAAATGTTTATGTAAAATATTCAACACTTTTAAAATTAAGATCTGCTCAGTGTACCAGCAAAAAGACGAAATTCTTATTCCCCAAACCGTCCTTATGGAAGTCTCTTTTCGAGGCATTCACGTGATTGATAAAAGGAAAAAAGACGTAACCTTTTTAAATGCTATATAACACAGTTAACTTTTATTAAAAAAAAAGTTTTAGTTTTTCCGTTGTCCAACTTTTGACTTCTTCTTCAGCCTACAAAATATTTCTTTTTGTGGAGCTCACCCCAAACAACTTAGGTAATTGTACACCCAAAAATGCAAATATAATTTTAAAAGCAAATGTTTTGAGGTATTTCGGCTTCATCACCAAACACCCACTCTTGCCTAGATTTGCTTGCCATGTGTTCCTCTCTCAGGAGTCCACCCAGCCTATTGTTGAAGCCATTGGGTATGCATCTATTGCGCTCAATTTTTACGAAATTTCACTAACTAAATATTTTAGCCGTGCTTTTAAGCGCTCTTACGACGAGTACATGGCCTTCGCTCATCCAACAGAAGATATTTTTATTGAATAAATTGCTGTAAAAAAATTTTGTAAGAAATTAATAAATTAATTAAAGGGTACTGACATAAATAAGGTATGTGTGGATCCTAAAAGTTGCCCCGTTTGTTGAAAAATTGCCCTGTTTGTTGAAAAATACCGCATTTCAAAGGCCGAATTTCAATTTATAGAAAAAACTAGGGTTGTCACTTTCCATGTGGAATTGTTAATCATGGAATTCCACGTGGAATTCCATAGAAATCCACGAAAACCGTGAAAATTGCTAGGAAGTCTGCCTAAAACAGAGACCATGAAACAGAGACCATGATACATAAACTTTGGAGTGCTAACCTTGTTGCAAAATTTCTCCAGGCTCTTCTGCACTCGCTTGAACTCGGCAGGAATCAGGACCTTCGAATACTTGTTACTGCGGCTCGGCAACTTATACGACGGCCTCAGCTTACTCATGAACTGCTTCAAGAATGGATTGTCAATGAAGTTCGGCGAAATGTTCCCGGTCGTGAACGCCTAAACTAAATCCATGTAAGAGGAAAATATAATAAGACCAACCCTAGTCAACAGAATATCCAGCTCCTTTTGGTCATCCTTGGAAGTGGGGTCGAAGAAGTGCTTGATCGTCCTCGAACTTGCTTGAGACGAGACATCCACGGCTTCAGACAACTTGGCCTTCTTTAATTTGAAAGAATAGCTTCTGTTTCGGCGGACTGCAGGCTTCTTTAGCAGACGGTCGATTTCCTTTCTCGCTTCAACTCCGACTTTGTTGCAGTTCTAAACTAAAAGTTAGTAAGAATGTAAAAAGCCAAAAAAGTACATCTAAGTGCTTCTCCATTAATGCAGCGTTTGTTTTGTATCGTGCATTGCAAGACTGGCAATATCCAACGAAGACTAGAGTTCCGGTTGAGTTCTTATCCTGCTTGCGACTGTAGAACTTCCAGCACCAGGAAAGCGGCCTATTTCTGTGAGACATATCTAAAAAGCAAAGTGTGATCAAAAGGAGAAAAAATATTTGAAAGCAGAAAAACAAGTGCTAGGTCAAAAATTTCAAAATTGTCAAAAAATGTTGCGTTGAGACTTGAGCCAAAAATAGAGACTTGAGACAAAAATATTTGAAATATTACACTTACTTTTCCACGATTTTTTTATATGTGTGGAAATAGGCGTGGAATTTCCGTGGAACTCCACGAAGCGTAACCCTAGAAAAAACACAAAAAGTTTTCCTTGAAAAAGACGCACGGACTTTTTGGAAAGCCTAATACAGGGTGTGTCAAGAAATTTTAGGGTTTTAAAATGGCCGTAACTTTTTTGAAAGAGCGATTTTCGAAATTCTGTTTTCATCAATCGGTTTTTCTCGCCGACAATATTTTTTTAGTGTATAATGTCAAAAACACGATTTTTGCTTGGTCGCCCCTGTGGTTTTGTCCTTGCCCGTCCAGAAGCCAACCAAAGTCTAGTACCCAAACCACAAGGGGGACCACTCAAAAATCGTGTTTTTAACATTATACATTAAAAAATATTGTCGGCGAGAAAAATTGATTGGCGAAAACAGAATTTCAAAAATCGCTCTTTAAACAAAGTTACGGCCATTTTAAAACTCTAAAATTTCTTGACACACCCTGTACTAATAAGCACAATACAAATGATGGAGTCACTGACATCCAGTGATGTAAATTTCTAAACACCCGCACCGGCACCCGCACCGGCTCCGGCTCCAAAAAATTTTTCCACCCGCACCGGCACCGGCTTCCAAAGGCACCGGCTTCCAAAGTTTTACGCACCGGCACCTGCACCGGCACCCAAAATTTTCCGCACCAGCACCGCACCGGCACCGGGTCGGTGCCGGTGCGGGTCGGTGCCGCACCGGTGCCGGTGCGGCACCTCATTGTTTTTATAATTATGAAGACAGCAAGTTTCTCGTGCATTTTTATTTCTTAACAATATGCAGCATGAATTAAATACATATGTAATTTGAAATGTCAAAATGCCATGAAAATTTGAAATAAAATTTGCCGCCTATATTCGGTCAATGAAAAATCACATATAATTTTTATGCTGCCGGTGCCGGTGCGGCCTAAAAAATCACGCACCGGCACCAGCACCGGCTCCAAAAAATTTTTCCACCCGCACCGGCACCGGCCTCCAAAAATTTCCGCACCGGCACCGGCACCAGCCGGCACCGGTGCGGGTCGGTGCACCGGTGCCGGTGCGGCACCCGGTGCGGTGACATCACTGCTGACATCACTTGTGAGAGACAACACTCATCACAAAACTTTTCATTTTTGCTTTTTCGAAAAGTTTTTTTGTGCCTAAAATCGTACGAAAAACACGATTTTTCGTTCAGAATTGGCATTTGACACCGAAAAGCTCGAGAATTTTAAGTTTTTATAATTTTATTTTTAAAAGTCTGAGTAAGATTTTTTTAGCAAAAACACCATTGCAAAACACACAAATCCACCCTAATCACTTTGAACCACCACAAATACCACAAGTCTCCACAAGCAACCCAGACCACCCTAAAACGTTTCAAAAATAAAGTAAAAAATGAAGTATGGAACAAGAAGGGTTCGAACCAGCAGTCTCGATGAGTATCTAACATGGTGTGCCAAATCGATAAATTTATCGATTTCGATAAAATCGATTCAAACGAGAATTATTCAAAAAAAAATCGATAAAAATCAATAAAAGTTTTATCGATTTTTATCGATTTTTCACCCTTAGAAATTTTTGTGATTCTTAACGCCTTCGAAGGTACTTCACTTTTATATTTATCTAGCTTATGACTATCAGGCTGCAACTGTCAATGTTAGCCCCTAATCTTAGTAGTTGGTCAAATTGAGCTGTGTCAACGCTTATGTAGATGTTCTGAAGCCAATAGCAGAAATGGTCAAAGATTTGCAGGTAAATTGATTTATTTAATTGAATAGCAGTGACTTTTTTATTGTAGGCAGAAAAAGAGCCTACTTCAAACAAAATTCTTGGGCATGCCGTCTCAATATGGTTACACTTGAAAGAAAAAACAAATCTCACTGATGGATCTTTGCTCTATCAAATTTCTTTGGCTGCAGCGGCTTTAGAAGCTTTTGACCGCAAGTTTGGGAACTTTTGTGAACAAGATTGGTAGAATCAACAAGAAATTGGTGGTCTGTGCTGCCTTCTTAGACCCCTTTGAGCATTCTCAGCTGAAAACTATGTGCCTCTTTGCGCCTGGTCTCGACTATGACAAGGTATTTTTATTCGCAAGAAAAAATCATTGTTTTAATTTTAAGATGAAGATGAAGTTCAGTTTCTTATACCAGATGATTTTCCCGAAGTTTCTGCGTCAAGCCCATCTGCGAAATTTGTGCAAGGTGGTCAAAATCCGATTGAGAAAGAGATGAACAGCTATACGGCACTTTTATCGATTGGAGAAAGTCCTCTAGACTTTTGGAAAAACAATGAAAAGGTAAGCAATTTTTACCTAAATATTTTTCACCCCGATTTGTTAGTATTATCCGTTCCTTGCCACACTAGCTCGGCTTGTTCTGGCAGTTCCTGCTTCATCATCTCCTAGTGAAAGGGCCTTTAAAGAACTTCGTTGCATTGTGGTTGATTTCACTCGAAACAGAATGAGCGCAGTCAAAATAGCGTCTTTAATTCACATTACAACTTTATTTTTGAACAATGTTTGAACTTATTGCTTGTTTGCTTGGTATGCGTTAAATTGTGTTGCGTCAATAAATTTTGTTCGGACAAATCAATTATGAGAGGTGAGAAAGATTCAGATTTTGGCCACTAGATTTTGGCCACTAGAAGCTGAAATTTTAAGTATATATCTCCCTATAAAGTTTCAGTTTTTCTCAACGAAAGTAATAAAAAACAGAGAATCATATAAGTATACTGATACCCAAAACTGCAAATGACAAAATTTTCCTCACCTAATCCAACTTAGTAAAAAATGTTTTATATCGAACCGGTTTCAAGTGAAAAATCCAAGAAGGCATCCAGGTTAGTTCTTGCGATAGAATTTTCGGCTAGACTTGTTCTGATTAAGATCCGAATATTGCCAAGATTCTTTCTAGTATACGTCAATAATAGTATACGTGACAAAAAATAGCTTAGAGTTCCGTAAATTGAGACCGAAGAGCACCATAATTCTAAGAGTAAAAAATCGATAAAAAATTTTATCGATTTTTGATGGGAAAAAACGCCAAAAGCCATTTTATCGAAATCGATAAATTTATCGATTTGGCACACCATGGTATCTAAGCCTCTGCATCAATCTTTCTCCATCGCGAATTTCCTAGGACCCACTCCGGAGTATCCGAAAGGCAAAAATAACTGGTTTTCTGGGGTTCATGGTTCAAATGGAGGTGAACTCTTCGCGAAAAAGCGATCGACCAGATCTGAATTATAGTCCAATGGGCTTAATTGGCGTGGTAAAGATAGGTTATAATAAAAAAATGGTGCAAAAAACACGATTTTTCGGTCAGAATGGGCATTTGACACCAAAATCTTAGCGAATTAATAATTTCTCAGTATTTGCTCTTCAAACGGTTGTGGGACATTTCCGAGTCGCCATTTCCGAGTCGGCCGTTTCCGAGTCGGCGAGTCGTTTCCGGAGTCGGAGTTTCCTCGAGCACAAAAACGTTAAATTGGCGCTTTTCTTGCAGCTCAGTTCTTTTGTTGTTTGTTGAATAAAATTGCTGCTTTAAACTTCAGCCATCGAAAAGGAAAAAAAGAAATTATGTTAGGGTTGATTCAAATTTTGACCAGAAGAAAATTTGGTTGATTTCAAACATAGACTCGGAAATGTCCGACTCGGAAATGTCCGACTCGGAAATGTCCCACAACGCTTCAAACATCTAAATTTTATTTTTTTGCTATTTTTCTGTTTGTATAAAAATAAATTTTAGTTTGCTGCTTTTTAGAAGGTCAAGCACCAAGTTTTTGTTCTAGCAGACAATTTCCATGTTTTTATTATTACCAATTTTCGTTTTTCACTTGTATGTCCGTTATAAACCAATGAAGATGTATTGCAAAACAAAGAGCGGAAAAAGAGCAAAATAGCGCATGAAGCATCTTTACACTAGCAAAATATATAGGATGGCCCAAGAAATTCGCCTGATTTAAAAAGCTCATATCTTTTTGTAGGAGTCACATTTTGAAATTCTGTTTTTACAGATAGTCTTAGAATCCTGTAGGATTCATTATTCTGCTAAATTCACCAAAAAAAATTTTTGACCAAATTTGCCTTGGTCCCTGTGTCCAGAAAATACCGATTTTACACTTTTCGGACTATTTTCTGGACAACAGGGACCAAGGCAAATTTGGTCAAAACAAATTTTTCGTGAATTTAGCAGAATGATGAATCCTACAGGATTCTAAGACTCTCTGTAAAAACAGAATTTTAAAATGTGGCTCCTACAAAAAGATATGAGCTTTTTAAATCAGGCGAATTTCTTGGGCCACCCTGTATTGCTTTTTTTACGAAATTGTTTTTTTGTGTTTCAGATAAACTTTTTTTCGTATTCGAGGACAAAATTTGTACATTCATTTTTTTAGTTATTTTGACTTCAATGACTTTCACACGGTTCTCGGAAGCAAAAGCTAACAGATTAGCTGAGCTGGTCAATGAAAATTATGATCGTTTATTCCCAGGCAGGAAAGCCTATAAGAATTCGTCACAGACTGTGGAGAGCACTTGGGCCGAGATAAATTCTACTTTGGAGAGTGCATTTCCCAATGACTATAAGCACTCAATTGAGCAGGTATTTATTAACATATCAATGAACGTGTGACTATATATAAATCGTTGAGAAGAAATGTTTGGTTCTTTTCTAATCTAGACTACATTTCTTTATTTTTAATATCAAAGATCTGTATTTTAAACTTTCTATTTGTTCGTCTTAACGTATGCTGCCCTAATTCGCACACAATCCGATAAATAAGTAGAGGACTAAGTCTAAATGATAGTGTAGTCTAAAATAGAACAGTGCCGAGGTATTTTTTAAAAGAATTGTCAAATCGAACAACAGAAAACTGCTGGAAACACGTCACAACCAGTGCTGGGAATTTCTCAATTACTCGTCCACGTCCTCGTCCTTGCTTTTTCAAAAATGTCCTCCTCGTCCTCGTCCTCGTCTTTGCTTTTTAAAAATCGCGTCCTTGTCCTCGTCTTTTCTCGTCCACACAAAAATTTTCGGCTGAGTTAATCTCTATATAGTATTTGGGTCGGGTGGGTGGGTGGATGGGTCACACTTTTTATGAATTATCAAAAAATATGGTCATAAAAGGCTCGAAAATTTCTGTTGCAGAATTTTTTAGGTTTGCCTTGATGTCAGCTTTCGTTAAAAAAAAAGAGCGGCGAGAAATTCGCATTTTTAAGAGGGGCGTTGACAAAAGTATGCAGGCCATTGTCGAGTTTTCCAAAAAAATGACTCTGGGCCGAGATATAGGTCCTCAAAGTTGAGGGCAGGCCTTATTAGAGGGGGGGCCTTTTCAGGAAATACGGTAAGTACCAAAATGCTTAAATTTAAATTTTTTGTCGTTTCAAACAAGGAAAAAGAAAGCGCCAGCCGCATTCGCGGCTTCAAAATCCTTGTAAAATATATTGTTTTTAGATGTTTTATTTGTCTAATTGAAAATAAATTTATTAGTTTATCAGCAAATATTCTGACAGATTACAGCAATCAAAGAGAACCAACGATTTAGAAAGAAATAATAATGCATCTTATAAACTAAAAAACATTCTAAGTGAAAAGTTATGCTTTGGTGGATAAGCGACTGCAGTTTTTTTTAAAGCAAAACATAATGAATCATCAATTCTTTTAAAAGAAAAATAATCGATTATAGCAAACCAAACTTCCCTTCCTAACTACCACAAAATTTATAAACACAAATGAATAAAATGCACAAATTTATCGAAAAAAGTTAATAATGAGTCAAATAACAGCTACAAGTTTGCCTTTTTTTTCCATAGGTTTCTCAATTCGAGAGAACGATTATTGAGCTTTAAGGAGCATTGAAACATAAAAACTTAGCATATTTTTTAGCTTTTCGGATAATGATTTCATACTCGTCCTCCCTTATAATCCATGTCCTCGTCCTAGTCGGACGAAGACGAGGAAGAAAGACGAGACGAGTTCCCAGCTATGGTCACCAACAGCATTTTGTGAAAAATTTTTTAGATTCCGGCCAAGTTTGATAACATGAAAATGGGAACCAAGGAAAATATTGCTGCTAAAAACAAGTGATTAGTTTTTTATCTACCTAAATCTTGTTCAAACATTCAGTTTAAGATATGTCTCTCAAACTGGTGGTATCAAGCGGTGCAAGCTGGAGGACAACAATGGAGTCTGCTTTTGGGAATTCAGCTTCATTTAAGGGTGTGCCGGGTGGTGTTGAAACTTCTGTTTTGCAGGGAAATATTACAAAAAGAAACGAACAGTTGTTAAAATTTCCAATGTTTTCGAAAAATAATTGATAGGAAAATGTGTCTGATGAACTTGATTTCACAAGAGCTGGAAGTTCAAAGCGGCTGTCAAGCGGAATGGCTAAGACTCCGAAGCGACAGAAACTGTTAGTCTGGCTAATTTGCAGAGACAAGTTCTTGAACGGGAGCTGAAGAACGAGAGCAGTCAACATAAGGTCCGTACAATCTTTTTGTTTTCGGTTCGAACTTGTTTGCAGAAACAAACTTTTTAATTTATTTCTGACTTTTGAAAGGTAAGGAGTGTTTTTGTCCTGTCAAGGAAAATCTGAGAGTGGACACTTTTTGAACCGATAACAACTGTAGTCAAAAACAAATAACTGTATAATTTTCTTTTATATTGTACGAAAAATTCTACAGTTAACGACGGGCTCTTAATGAGTCAGGATTAGTGGGTGGTCATCGCGAGTCATATTGGAGTTAGTTAAAGGAACGTCCATAAATTATGTCACGCTGACAAGGGAGTGGCGGTTCCCAGCCCAATCTGACAAAACTGACAGAGGGGGTGGGGGTAAATGGTCTTTTTCTGACAGGAATGTCAGATTACAGAAAATTTTCTTGAATAGTTTAAACAGTTTTGAAAATTTTGACCTAATTTTTGTGTATTTGTTTATCTGTTTTGCACGTTATATCCTCCTCCGCCCCCGTTCCTGCAGCCACACTTCCTCCTACTCCTGCCAGCAACTCTTTGATTGACGACAACATCACCATCGTAGATGCATTTTTTATGGGCTTACTGTGATAGTGCTAATATCTGCAGTCACTTATGAGCCAATACCGAAGTCTGAAGTTGGATATCCTTTCACAATGAAATGGTCTCAAGCATAAAAACAAGGCCTTAGAAAAGAAGAGGCGAATGGTGAGTCAAGACCAAGCTAATATTACATATTTACAAAAAACTATTTTGTATGCTATTGAAATTTCAGTATGCAAATATAATATAAAAATACCTTTGAAAACAATTTTGTAAATTTTCTGAATGATTGTTGAGTTCTTAGATTATTAAACATCATATACAATGTAAAATTTGGAGTCTAGTTGTGTCAGAAACTGTCATATTTTTAATATAGGGGTTCCGGCCAATTCTGACATCTTCTGACAGGGGGTGGGGTCGCCAAAACTGGCTGTCAGTCTGACATAATTTATGGAGACCCTAAAACGGGCAATACTTTTTTTGTACCAAATTCACTTTTTTTTGTACCAAATTTTTTTATTTCTTTGTTTTGTTTTTTTTATCTGTAATTTGTCAAACCTTTTTTATACAGAAATAACACCATTGAGTAGCCCTTCAATTCTAGTTTCTAACCAAGTCTAACTTTTTGCAAAATTTTTTCAAAATGCTGTTCAAAAAATCAAAAGTATATACCAAGTCAAAAAAATAGTCCAAATTTTTGATTTTTTCCACAGCATTTTTAAAAGATTTTGCAAAAAATTTAACTTTATTAGAAACTAGAATAGCAGGGCTACATGATGGTGTTATTACTTTGTGAAAAAAGTTAGAAAATTAAACAAAACAAGGAAAAAGGTAAATTTGGGACAAAAAAGGTATTGCCCTTCTAAAACTATTTCGTCGATGGTTCAATACCCGGAAACTTCTATAAAATAAGTGATGTGCATAATCCCTTTAAACTACAAGTTGTATGAGTCTATTTTCACGAAAAATTGATACCACAAATTCGCTTATTCCTAAACTTTTCATAGAATACCTATTTGTGTCATTATTTGTAGATAGTAATTGTTTGGGTTTGCTAAAAAATATTACAAAGCAGTTCATTTGCTCAACCAAGTGTCTAAAAATCAAATTATCAGTCTGACTTTGACATTTCCTAATTGGACTGAAGTAAGAAACCATTTCGCTTTATGTTTTAGACAATAACACAAGTCCCCTATTGAGCCGCATTCTTAATGACTGATCGGAACCTTCACTCCAAACCCTCACTCTCCATTGGGGACACCGAAAATACCGAAAATATTTTCAAAAATAGCGTTTAAATCTCCTGAGTAAATCTCAATGAGAATTTCTCATATGCTGAAAACGATAAAAAAAAGTTGTTTCCTGATGTTTTCTGAGCTAAATAGTTGATTTTTTTTAAATTTTTGACCAAAATTTGACTTTAGCAAATGCAAAACTGAAAAACGGTACCTAGATCCTTTAGAAAGATGATATTTGAACATAGTTTTGTTAACTGGGGCCTACCGCATAAAAAAGCTCTGGTATGCATGCTTTTTTCATGCTTTTCACACATTTTCATTTTCGAGTGATTTGTGTCTAAGGTATGTGGGTGTGCGCATCTCAACCCCAAGCCCCTCCATGCATCCAGAGTCACTTTCGAGTGATTTGTGTCTAAGGTATGTGGGTGTGCGCATCTCAACCCCAAGCCCCCTCCATGCATCCAGAGTCACTTTCGAGTGATTTGTGTCTAAGGTATGGTGCGCATCTCAACCTCTCAGCTTCCTCTCCATGCATCCAGAGTCCCTTTCGGAGTGATTTACTAAGGTATGGGTGTGCGCATCTCAACCCCAAGCCCTCTCCATGCACCAGAGTCCTTTCGAGTGATTTGTGTCTAAGGTATGGGTGTGCGCATCTCAACCCAAGCCCTCCATGCATCCAGAGTCACTTTCGAGTGATTTGTGTCTGCTGTACGGCGCATCTCAACCAAGCCCCTCCATGCATCCAGAGTCCCTTTTCGAGTGATTTGTGTCTAAGGTATGTGGTGCGCATCTCAACCCCAAGCCCTCCATGCATCCAGAGTCACTTTCGAGTGATTTGTGTCTAAGGTATGTGGGTGTGCATCTCAACCCTAAGCCCCTCCATGCATCCAGAGTCCCTTTCGAGTGATTTGTGTCTAAGGTATGTGGGTGTGCGCATCTCAACCCCAAGCCTCCATGCATCCAGAGTCACTTTGAGTGATTTGTGTCTAAGGTATGTGGTGTGCATCTCAACCCCAAGCCCTCCATGCATCCAGAGTCACTGAGTGATGTGTCTAAGGTATGGGTGTGCGCATCTCAATCCCAAGCCCCTCCATGCATCCAGAGTCCCTGAGTGATTTGTGTCTATGTATGTAGCATCTCAACCCAGCCCTCCATGCATCCAGAGTCCCTCAAGGAGGATTTGTGTCTAAGGTATGTGGGTGTGCGCATCTCAACCCTAAGCCCTCCCATGCATCCAGAGTCCCTTTCGAGTGATTTGTGTCTAAGGTATGTGGGTGTGCATCTCAACCCCAAGCCCTCCATGCATCCAGAGTCCCTTCGAGTGATTTGTGTCTAAGGTATGTGGGTGTGACCCAACCCCAAGCCCTCCATGCATCCAGAGTCACTTTCGAGTGATTTGTGTCTAAGGTATGTGGGTGTGCGCATCTCAACTCTCAAGCCCCTCCATGCATCCAGAGTCACTTTCGAGTGATTTGTGCTCCTATGTGGGTGTGCGCATCTCAACCCCAAGCCCCTCCATGCATTCAGAGTCACTGAGTGATTTGTGTCTAAGGTATGGGTGTGCGCATCTCAACCCCAAGCCCTCCATGGTCAGAGTTTCTTTCGAGTGATTTGTGTCTAAGGTATGTGGGTAAAGCATCTCAACCCCAAGCCTCTCCATGCATCCAGAGTCACTTTCGAGTGATTTGTGTCTAATATATGTGGGTGTGCGCATTCAACCCAAGCCTCATGCATCCAGAGTCCCTTTCGAGGATTTAAACATAGAAGGTGGGTGTGCGCCCAAGCCCGCAAGCCCCCAAGCCTCCGAAGGGGGCGCAGGGGGCTTGAGAGTTAGAGATGCGCACACCCACATACCTTAGACATAATTCCGAGAAGAACTCTTGATCATAAAATACATACAGAGACTCTTTTTGCAAAGCTCCAGTGACCGAAACGTGGTAGAACACAAGGCAAAAAGTCAAATTTTGGTCAAAAAATTAAAAAAATCAGCTTTTTAGCTCAGAAATTATCAGGAAACAACTTTTTATCGTTTTTAGCGTATGAAAACTACTTAGGTGATGTTTAAACGCTATTTTCGAGAAATGAAAAAACCAGGCTGTCTCCTAGAAACACAATTTTGCTGTTGATGATTTAAACATCAGCATTGTGCGTTTGCAATTTCAAGTATCGTCGTCTGTTGAAGTACACTTATGAAGTCCACTTGTAGTAGTCGGATCAATGAGTTCAGCTCATGTGATATTTCTTCGCGAGTAGAGGGTAGCGGAGTGAGTAGAATTTCAACTGAGGCCCAACTCTTATTTTCAAGCACTTCTCTGGCATAGTGGCAGTGTTTCGCCCATGTATCTACGCTCTATCTCACGTCTTGAGTTTTCAGCTAATCGCTTCCGGAATTGTCCTAAAAGCATGACCACTTGGTTGGGAGTTATTTTTGAAGCCACAGTCAAACATATTAAAGCCAGCTCTTTGTTTGATCAGCCTTCTGTGCAAATATTGTGGTTTTTGGTTTTTCGATCAAGACTATTTATCCGACTCTTGGCATCCTTCTTCTGCTGTCTTTGTCTCTTGTTTTGTTCTCTGAGCTCTGACAAATGGGAGCTATAAAATATTTTTCAAAATCGGTCAACGAACTTGATTGAATCCTGGAACAGATAGTAAAATGCTTTTGGATCTTCTTGTTTGGTCATGTAAAGACCACACATTTTCTATTCCAATTAGTGGCTTTTCCATGTAGACTGAGCTGCTATACGGAATAAGAAAATCAATAGGCCTTAACGGCTTTATGCATTCTCTTTCTGATATAGCTGTAAGTGGGCGAGAATTAACCACGGCCTCCACTTCTGTCAAAAGAGGGGAAACAGATCGCCTTTTTGGACTTATAGAGCGTTTTCTAGAGCTGGATGCCGATTGAGGTTGAGAGACTTGATTTGCTCTGTAATTTGTAAAAGATTGCCTTTGACTGCTTTAGTAGGGTCTGGAGTTGCTCCAATCACGGCGTGAAATCGGCGTCGACTAGAATAAGCAGTAGAAGTTGGCTTCAATAACTGTCGATTTCTTGAACTACTAGGAGCGTTGAGGTCAGAGGATTCACCAACTTTCCTTTTGGAAATCCGGTATGAGGCCAGCAAAGCAGATTTTGATGGTGTAGTGGTCTCTTCTTCAAATTCAGCTGCTTCTGCAAGGGCGTCGGAAACAGCCAATGGATCCTCGTCAGAATTTCCGAGCATGGTACTCCTAAAAATTTGACAATTATTAATGAAACGTGCAGTGAAAAAATTCGTGTGATCCGAAATCCTTCTATCGCTGCCGGAAAAATGACGCTGAAGGTTTGTATATAGTTTTTGAATATTGTTGTATATTTGTATATTTTATATTAATTTCAGGCTATCTCGACAGCGTTTCTGAAACTTGTGGGAGTCTCATCCTTTGAGCAATTGTTTATTAAGGCTGCTCGCTTCCTCGGTCTCTCTGTAGTTGCTGACCACGTCGTGACTGACCACGATTTCAAGAAAATGACACTTCATTATTTTTGGCACAATTTTTTTGAATGTGTTGTTAATATACAGGATGTCAGAAAATAACGTATACGATTGATTTTATTTATCAAAATGATTTCAGAACACAGCAAATCAGAACACGAAAAGCGTTTCAACAGAGCTCTGCAACGTTCGAGGCGCTTCTTCTTAGCATTTGCGTTCAGTTTTTGGCGCTTCTGGTACTTGAACGGCTTCAAACTCAAATCTTCTCTTTAAATCTTGCGTGCGGCGTCACGGTTCACTCCAAGTTTATTGGCCAACTTTCGCACAGAGTTTTTCTTGGTCGTCGGATTTCGCTTGATCATTGCTTTGGCACGCTGAATATTCTTCTTACTTCTTGCAGTCTTCTTTCGGCCTCGTCCCAGTCGGTCCTCTACCGTTCCACGCTCAATTGCTTTTTGGACTGTGGCTTTGGAAATTCTCAAGTCTGTGGCGATTTTTCCCATAGAATCTCCAAAAGAATGCATTCTAAGTATCGCAGCTCGTAATTCTTTCATTTTTACTGCTAAAAAACCGTAAAATAACAAAACAGCAACAAAAAAATCGCATAAAATCAATCGTATACGTTATTTTCTGACACCCTTTAGAATTGACTCAGTTACTCAGGCTAAAATAGCTGCAAGTACACAAGTTACTAGGTAGTGTAGTGGCAAAGCAGCAGTGCCGGGCCAATATTGTTAGTGGGTTCGATTCCCTGTGCAGTCTCTGTTTTTTAATCATTTAATTATTAGCCTAATGCAAAATAATTCTGACTATTTGCGGAGTAAAAATAGTGTTCATTTGGTGTTTAATTACATTTTAGAGTGTAGTATTCCAAGAAATTTCAAAGGTGTTGCTTACAAATTCTGAACATTGATTTACTTGCAGGACGAGGAAGGTGGGTATTAAAGACTACTAAATAGTCGCATGGTGTTCATATTTTTAATAATTTTAAAATTTGCACTGCCAATTGTAAATTACTGAATAAATGGAACTGATTTGAATTTTTGTAAAGTCAACCATGACCTCTCAAGTTGGTTCCCATCTAGTGTCCAACACATTTTTTATTTTATTCTTTAAGTATTTTGTCAACTTTGACCCGAGAGTATATATAAGTTCCATCAAAAAGTTGGATTTATCAAAAACGAGATTTGGCAATTATTCCACTGAAAAGTGTAGATTGAAACTAGGGTGGTGCGGTTACGGTTAATTTATCACTACCCGGTTTTCGGTTAACCGCATTTTGGCGTACCCGGTTTTCGGTTACGGTTTTTTAGTTTCGCTTCGGTCGGTTAACCGGAAAAAAACTCGGTTTCGGTTATTTTTGTCGTAAATTAACCGGAATTTTGTTGTACCCAGTTTTTGGTTAACCTCATTTTGGCGTACCCGGTTTTCGGTTTCGGTTAATTGGGCAAAAACTGGTCCGGGTCCGTTAACCGACCAAGCACCACCCTAATTGAAACCTTAAAAAACGTGTTTAAATATGGTTTGTTAATTTTTTCTGTTATTGCTAAGTGCTTTTTTTGCTATTATTATCTTCTTTGGTTATGTTTAGATCTTCTCAATTAGGAGCTTGTTATACTATTTGTAAGGTGACACAAACGTTAGCAGATAGCTTTAATAGTGCAAAAGTATGTTTTCAAAAGTATTTTTTTTAAACATTGCTTTTCTTTATTTATTTAAGTTCTAACTACTTGAAAATTGTATTTTGAACAAACGACCCTAGTACCTAGTACCCCTTCCCCTTGAATTTTTCCTTTAAAACACTATTAAAAAACACTCAAATATTAAATCTAGACTGCGGGAAAAGTGCGTAAGACATATTGGCCATATGACATCTTGGCCTAGAATCGGGCCCATTTTTCCCTTGGTCCCATTGTTTATTTTTTGTTTATTTTTAGGCTTTAGGCTTAGGCAAGGGTAGACCAGCGTATGTTAGAACGGACTAAAACCTGTTTTCATGCTTTTTTAAACATCGAGAAAGCATTTTTGAGTCCGTCCTAACATACGTTGGCCTACCCCTGCCAAAGCCTGAAGCCATGAAAAAACACACGAAAAATCAACACAGGGTCCAAGGAAAAAATGGGCCTGATTTTTTCATATGGCCGACATCTAGTTGACATATATTAAATATTGTTTTGTGGTTATATATTTATTCTGTCATATATTATTTATTGTTATATTTATTAGCAAAAGTTTTTGAAAAATCTGATGTCTATAGCGTAATAGTGTCAAAAAATCACGATTTTTAAATAAATCATGCTCTTAAAAAACAGCTAGAGTACACTCTGTGGCTTAACTCAAAAGCAGCCAAAATCGTCTTTTTTCAAACTTTTTGGCATCCGAAACTGCAGGAAAGGGGTTTTAGGGCCAGGAAGAAGTTTGATTTTTCCACATAGCCAAAGCCTTGCTCAGCCATTTTTTCTCCGTCAAAAAATGTTCTTAGCACGAAATCTATTTTATGAATTCCTTCGAATACATCTTTTAAAGAAATAAACAATAAACTTTAGCCAAAATACTAGCCACCATTTTCAGCGGCGAAAAATTGTTGCACGATATTTCCAGTTAGATGCACACAAACACACATTTAAAATTTACCTGCGTTTCAACTACTACAAAACAACAAGACAATTTTTTGCGTCATCTCCACACTTATTTTTAGTCCTCAAGCAACCCATTTGGATTTATTTTGCTGTTTTCAAAAGTTCAAGTAACCAGTATTTGAGGAATCAGAAAGCAGAAAACTTCTTTTCCCTTTGTTTTGACAATTCCAAAAATTGGAATATCTTCTGTATTTTTTCAAACTCATCCGCCAAATTAGTTAGTAATCAGTGAGCTGCTTAAGCCTACAATTCTTAAGCTTTTCGGCTGTAGTCATAATCTGTGAATTCCAAATATTACTCAATGAAATGAGAATGGAATAAATATTTGCCATTCAGTATTTGTTTTTTTTGTGAGTACGACTTCTAATATTCCATTTCAGCTAGATAAAAGAGGTGGCTCTTCCAAAAGGTCAACTCAGCCATCAAGGGCATAAACAACAGGTTTTGGTGTTTTGCCTGGTCTTGCTTTAAATACTTAATGATTGTTTAAAACAAATATGTCTTGTGCTTATATGATTCCTAAATGTACTCAAAACTACTTGACTTCTTATTTTTCTTCATATCATTCAAAATTTTATTTCATTTCGGTCTGCTTTAAATTTACTTGCAGTTGTACAGGGTTATTGAAGAAATTCTATAATTTTTAAAGAGCCATAAATTTTCTTATAGGCCGTTTTTTGAAATTCTGTTTTCGCAGTTCTACTCAGTTTTTTTGACAATTTTTCGGCATACAAAGTCAAAATCACGATTTTCGCTTGGTACCTCCTGTTGTTTGGGTAATGATCTGTAGATGGTCTATGGCCTGTATTTGTGTCTTTTTGAAGTTGCTTTTATCTTGATATTGCCTGCCGAACTGCATAATCTTGCTCTTCCAGCCTTTTGATGTTTCTATAGTCTGCAGTCTTCATAGGAATTCCAGTTCGTTCTTGGTATCCCGGCCATTTTGATAGAGATCTTCGACCACTGATTGCATGATATTCTTCGGATCATTCTTGAAATTGCTTTTAACTTGATGTCGCTTGCCAGATTGCACGTTTCTTGCTTTTGCAACTTCTTGATGTTTCTATAGTCTGCAGTCTTCATAGAAATTCCAGTTTATTCTATTATATTCTTGCCTTTCAGTCAATTCCTCAAAGACGTCTGACCATTGATTGTATGATGATTCTTGGCTTCGTCGATTTTTCGGCCGGCTTTCTTCTGTCTCTTTTGCTGGACAATTTTTTTAGGCTTTCAAGGCATTCTAAAATAGGTAAATTTTGAAAAGGGGGAAATTCTAGCATATGCTTTATTTTTTAGCTAAGTATTTTTTGCAATTATTTGCTCAAAGTTTTTCACTTGTTAATATTGTTAGGATGTAATGTAGTTAGGACGTAATTTTTGTTTCTTGGTAGAATTAAACAAGCTAGAGTCATAAGGAAGCTTTTTTTAAAGATCACAGGTGTAAAATGCTTAACGTAAAATAGTCGTGAATTCACAGTTTCGTGTAATCTTTAAATTTAAATGTAATCTTTAAATATTTTTATGTTTGGCAAAGGATCAAAAAATTTTCACTGAGCGAATCTAATTTTTTTATGTTGAAAAATCCCATGAGTTATTTTTTTAAACTTTGTTTTGTATTTTATTAATTTTCTAACTTTTTTAAAATATTTTTACTTTATCGATAGCTGAATTTTTAGCCATATCCCTTTAGCTACAGGAAAACACTGTAGTCAAACCTTGATTCCACGGCCATTTCCCTGGGCTCTAGTTGGTTGGCTTTGACTAAAAATGTCTAAAATCAATCGACCTCAAGGGCCTGTCCTAAGGGGGCTCGTTAAATCGACGTTTGACTGTACTTGAAAACATTTTTTATTGCAGAAATTTTTTTCCATTCAGCAGTGACGGGATTTAGAAAGAGTCGGACTCATTGGGATCGCGGAGCTTGTTTACTTGGGGGGCCCCTTTTTTGGTCAACTGTGAATAGTGTTCAGACGTCTCCTAAGTAATTTTTATACGCCAAAAACGATAAAAAAGTTCTTTCCAAACAATTTCCGTACTAAAAAGACATGTTTTGAAAAAAAATTTGGTTATCGAAGGTTGTTGACCAACTGCCTTGGTCCCCCAAGATAAAATATCTTATTTTAAGGTATCCTACCATGTTTTCATCACTGAAGATGGGCAAAACGAGTATTATGCATGTATGATCAAGAGTCTTGCTCGGAATCATGTCAAAGGTAAGTGCGCGCATCTCTAACCAACCAAGCCCCCTGGCTTGGGACTCTGGATGCATGGAGGGGGCTTGGGGTTGAGATGCGCACACCCACATACCTTAGACACAAATCACTCGAAAGGGACTCTGGATGCATGAAAACAGTATGCAAACCAGAGTTTCTTTATGCGGTAGGCCCCAGCTAACAAAACTATGTTCAAAATCCCATTTTCCGGTATTTTTGAGGATATGAAGGTACCTTTTTTGGTTTATTTAGCTTAGGGGACCAAGGCAGTTGGTCAACCTTTGATAACCAAATATTTTTTCAAAACATGTCTTTTTAGTACGGAAATTGTTTGGAAAGAACTTTTTTTATCGTTTTTAGCGTATAAAAATTACTTAGTACAAGCCGAACAGGCGCCAAAATAAACTAAAAATGAAAAAAATTGGGGTCACAGGTTCGAAGACCCCCTTGAGCATACCTGGTTTTCCCACTTTTCTGGCAAAACTCAAACAATTTTAAAATCACATGTCAATTCTGATAGCATAGCGTTTTCAGCGACCCCGATTTACCCTTACATATGATGAGAACAAAATTTAATACAATCGGGAAGTGGGTTAAAAAACGTGGCACGAAAAAAAAGCGTGACATGCCGACAAAAATACTATATGTAGATACGTCCGAACACTATTCACAGTTGACCAAAAAAGGGGCCCCCAAGTAAACAAGTGCCGGGATCGCATCTTAAATTTTATTTTCCACTAAAATAATTAATAATTTAAATATTTTAACTAAACTCAAAAAGACAGTGATTTTCTAAGCTTTAATATTTTAAATGTATTCTTAAAGTGGAGAGTAAAAAAATTATAAGACATTTATATAGTTAACTACGTAACAATTTATTTTTATTTTCTTTATTTTTAGTATATTTTTTAGCAGAAATGATGTGTATCAAACAAAAAATTCAAAATTTACATTTATAGACGCAATTTTATTCAAGGCAATGCTTATTTATCCTGGCATATCATTTCTTAGCCTCAACGCAAAATACTTCCTGCTATAAACAAAATATTCTATTCTCTTAAGGTTAAAGCTCCATGAAATATTTTCATTGTTTGAATAAAAAATGAATAATTTCTTACAATTTTTCTCTGTTCACAAACTACTACTGAGAACAAGAGAAGAAAAACAAGAAATTGTTCAGTTACTGCTGCAATTAATAAGGACATCTATCCCATTATGTGTGTTTTAATCGACGATATGCCCTCCTAGTTTTATAGTTGTATTGGGCTAGTATTGTTTTAAGAAACAATTTTTGCTAAGTTTCCTTTTTTGAAATGTGTAATATTGCAAAATATATAAGCTTTTTTAGATTTTTTCGGGCTTGACAAAAGCCACCTAATACACGGTTTTTTTAAGACCCAAATTTTTTTTTGTTTTCGACATTTTTAGTCCAAATTTTTGAAATGGCAATGGCACTGGATAAAATGACTTTTTTCCTCGAAAATGTCTTTTTTTACCCAATTTTTTTTCATCTGAGAGTCCTGACCAGTGTTGTTCCGGCGCCGGTGCTAAAATTTTTTGAACAGGCATTGGCCCCGGCGCTGTTTTTCAAACAGCTATGACTCGGCGCTGTTTCCGAAATTTAACTGCTCATTATTTAAAAAATCCATTTTTCTTAGTTTAAGCTGAAGTATTTTTTTCCATTTTTTGCTTTCTTTCACTTATTTTTCTTAATTTCCTAGTTTACTATTTTATTAAATATAATCAGGGCGTCATATGCTATTAACAGAAAAAATTGATTAGATAACTTTTTTTACAAAACAAATATGGATTACTGTTTTAACTTTATGAACTTCCTACCCTCTTATATATTCCCAACCTCTAATAACTAGAGATGATGACGGGACGGGACGGGACGAGACAATTCCGTCCCGTCCCGTTAATTTTAGAGAATCGTCCCGTCCCGGAATCCCGCCCGGAAATTTTTTGGCACCTGTCCCGTCCCGGTGTCCCGTCCCGAAAAAAATTATTTAAATTCCGTCTCGTCCCGTCCCGAAAAAATTCAATTTTTCAACAACTACCTTCAACTTGTAATTACAGTCAACCCACGATATAACGGACCCTCGGTATAACGTCCCTCCACGGCCGGTCCCACTGCGGGCCGTTATATTGAGGGTTGACTGTACCATACAAGTGTCGCAAGCGAGTCGATCTTCTCCCTTGCCCGCGACGTGTACGACTACAGGAGGACGAACCTGGACCCGAAGAAGGCGGAGATGATCATGTTCCTCAACCGCAGCTTGCCTCTGCTGGAGAATAACAATTCGGAGTCCTAGTAGTAGTTCTAGTTAAATGGTTTGTTTTGTTTGAGAGATGAATAAAGCATATAGGATTGAAATTCCCGATCGGAAATTTTTATGACCGTCCCGAAAATTTTCCCTGTCCCGGGGTCCCGTCCTGATATAACTTTTTGACCTGTCCCGTCCCGCGTCCCGTGACGAAATTTTTAAATTTGAATTCTGACCCGTCCCGTCCCGAAAAGGCCAAGCCATCATCTCTACTAATAACTCCTTTTCAAATGAACCCATTTCTTAGCTTATAGAAAGATTTTTTTTATAAAATTACCACGAGCTCGAACGATTTCTTTCTTTAGATTTTGGTTAAACATCGAAAAATCTTGAAATCGACTTCAAATTTTTTAGAATTTTTTAAATTTACTGTAACAATTATTGAACACTATAATGTAAAAAAATATACTGTCAATAAAAAATTTTTTTTGTAAAATTCACAGCAAAAACCAAATTTTCAACCCACCGATGGCGCTGGAGAAATTTTTTTAAAAAAGAGGCGCTGGCGCCGGAGCCAAAATTTTTCAATGGAGGCGCTCGGCTCCGGCGTTGGGGCCTTTTTTCAAAAGAGGACGGCGCCCGCTCTGATCTCGGCGCTGGAACAACACTGATCCTGACCTATATATATTTTTTTATAGTTTGTTGTTTAGAATCGAAAGTTGTATGAGAGTAGTTCTTTCAAGAGCGTTCATTAGATCGACTTCCTTCTTAAATTTTTCGCCTTTCAATTGTCGCTCCAGCTGTTCCCACAGATGCTCAATTGGTCCGGACTCTGAGATGGCCATGGCAGAACGTCGATATTGTTGTTCTTGAACCATCCGGCAATTGGCTGTTTGGCATTTGGCTTCTTGGCATTGGCTTCTTGGCATTCGGCAGGTTGGAGGCATGCTTCGGATCGTTGTCTTGCTGGAAAATCCAACCGGCTGGCATTTTGTCGATGGCATGTGGCAGCATAGTATTCTCAAGGATATCACGATACATTGGAGCATTCATCAAGCCTTCAACACGGGCAATTGGACCGATCATATCGCGCGAGAAACAACCTAAAAATAACAATAAACCATATTTTCTGAAATCTTCGAAAATCATCGAAGACACTGACCCCAAACCATGACAGCCTTGCTGTGCTTGACCGTTGGCACTTGATAACGGACATCGTAACGCTTTCCTGGCAGTAGGCGAAAATAACAGATTCCATCTGACGAGAACAAGTTGAACTTCGATTCGTCACTCCGCAGTACCTTGGCCCAATCGGCAGAAGCTTTTTTTGGTTTTGCAATTCTGATAAGGAAGTGAACCTGACTATGACCTGGACAAACTTTAATCAACAACTTTGTGTGCACGTGGCTCCTAAGCTCTAAAAACCCTCAAAAATTAGTGCAACTGGCAGTCCAAATTTCTTAAAACTACGCGATACAATGGTTTTTAATTTTTCAAACCTAAAATTCTGACAGTAAATTTATGCTCAGCATGGTTGATTTGCTTCTAAAAGTGCTCTTTAAATTTAAGACTCACTGTCAAATTTCGAATTCCCCTCGAGACAACAATTATTCAAATAATGAAATTTTTGAATTATTTTTAATTCAAATTTTTAATTTTTTTTAAATTTTTTTTGTTAAGAAGAGCTTAATTTAACTCAAAATTATTTTTCGATTGTTTATTTTACGTCATTGCTTTGGAGCAGTTTAGCACTAAAGTAACCTGAACTTCCTGGATAGACATTATTTGAACTTATTGTTCTTAAAAGATATAATCCTTTCAAGAAAGGAATCTGCAATGTGACTGATTAAAGATTTAAAGCTTTCTGCTGATCCAGTATTTTTAGCAAAATAATATATATTCATTTGTTGAATGAAAAAATTTGTCATTTCGTGTACTCAAAAAAGGTCGCTGTCATGTAAATAATTTAATTTTTGGTTAGCATATTTCGGATTACACAGTCGAACCTCTAGATCAGAGATCAGCTAATTCACTAAAAGTAATCTTGAATATTTTTGGAATGTTTTCTATGTTTTTTTAAAAAAGTGTCCTTAAAACGGAGGTGAGACATTTAAAGCTCAAGCTAAATTATAGGGCCTTATATGTGTTCGCGCCTTTTCTAAAAAGATTTTCCGTAGTCCCTACGTTGCTTTTTTGCAATTTTTTTTGAAACTACGGTCATATTCATATGAATTTTTAACCATTTTGATGCAAATACTTTTTTTGTGTAAAAATGGTAAAATTATTTTGCTGGTTTTTCAAGAAATGTCAGAAGGGTGACAAATTTAGCGAATTGTTTTACCCATAACTTTTTTAGCCAATTTCGTTCATCTTTTTTTCAAATGCTTGCAGGTCTCCGGGCAATCTTTTGATATAAAAACTTTCATATAACGGCGTTGGAATAAGTTAGAACGAGCATGCTTTTCAAAAACTTGAAAACTTTCGCTATGTAAAAATTTTTAATTTTTTAAAACATCACCAAGTAGGCCTATTTTGTATCCAGTTCTTGGTCACCCAATAGCTCCGAAACAGATCACACTACAGCACTTTTGATCAACGGTTTAGTCAGGCATTCAAGGAGAGGAGGTTATAAACATGACAAAATTGTGGCGATTTGACATGTACAATATACTCGCGAAAAAATCAAAACATAGCAAAAATTTTAACTTTTTGAAAAACATGCTTTAACTTGATATAAAAATTGTGGTATCAAACGATTGCTCAGAAATCTTCGAGCTTTAAAAAAAATGAACAAAATAAGATACAGTCCACTCTCGGTCATACTTGCACGAGCGCCGGCGGCGCGCCAACGCTGCACGAGCGCCGGCGCGCCGCCGAGTTAAAATAGCCAAGTTGGAGCGCCGGCGCCGGCTCTAGCGCCGGCGGCGAAAAGTTCGAAGCGTGCCGGTGCTGACAGCGAATTTTTTAACGGTGAGAGTGTTTAAAAAGACTGAAAAAATATTTTTTTATATTAGTTCAATCTAGAAGCATATTTTAGATCTACTTGCAATACCAGCAACTACAGCTGCAGTTGAGCGAATGTTTAGTATTATGAGCATGCTTTCTGCTGGACGAAAAAGTCCTACTGGTTCAAAATTTTTAAAAAGCAAGACTCTTTTGACTTATAATGAAAAAATTGTTAGCATTCGAATAATATGAAAATTATTTCACTTTGATATAACATTTGCAAGTTTTTACCGAAATTATAAACTATCTTATGTTTCATATATTTTTTAATTATTCAAGCAGTATAAACGGGCGGCGCGCTGGCGCTGCACGAGCGCCGGCGCTTTTTTTGGAGAGCGTGCAAGTATGCTTTCGGTAACCCGCCACCCCGCTAACCTGCCACTTTCGATAACTCACCACCTCGAGCTCGACTTGGCTGACCGACTGAGAAAACAAAGAAACATTATGCCCGCTAACCAGCCACCCTGCTAACCCGCCACTCTCGATAACCCGCCACCCCTAAGTGAATTTGCACAAATAAAATGTCTCTCGATATATAATATGTTAATAACCCGTCCTCAGATAACCCATCCTCAAATTCAGCTAAAAATACGATTTAAAGGGACATTCTCGTCGCCAATGGAAATATTTCGAACGGTGGGTACCAGACCATTTCAAAATACTTCAATTTAGCCAGATACGAGCACTAACCGTCTGGCTCAAAAACGCCCAGAATCGTCTTTTTTCAATGTTTTAGCATCTGAAACCTGCAGAAAATGTGTTTTTAGGGGTCGTCCGAACATTTTTAGAATATTTTTTACTAAATTTTGACTTTTTGCCTTGGAAGACCAAGGCAGTCCACCACTTTTCGGACATCCAAGTACCCTTTCAGGCTAAATTACCTTGGTCCCCCAAGGCAAAAAGTCAAAGTTTTGGTGACATTTTTTTCCAAAAATCCTTGGCCGGGTCCTAAAAACATCGTTTTTGCACGTTTCAGAAGCTGAAACGGAGGTTTTCAAAGTTTAAAAAACACGATTTTGAGCGTTTTTCAGCTAGGCGGTATAGTATATCCTCCCCGAATTTTCGTCGTTAAGAAACATTTTTTAAAAATTGGCAACTTTTGTCACTGAACTTGTAAAACACCAAACAACTAAACTTTTTTTGCATTCAATTTCCTGGTACAAATAGTAAATTTTTCGTAAGCAAATTTATTTAGTATCTTAACTCGCTTAATAATTGGAATCATGCGTGTTCTTGGTTTTTGATGTGAAACTTGACTAAACTTTTAATTGAAATTATTAAACTTTTGTTTCAGACAACCGTTTTGTGTTCACGCTTATTTATAATTTGGCTAACTTTCAATCACTATGTATTCTCAGCCAATAATAATGCGTAGTTCCCTGCTACTACTAGCATTCTACTTAAATTTAGCTCAGATGCCTGTTTCAGCAGTAAGTTTTTATGGTACTTATTGGGTTGGACCTCTACTTACGTGAAAGTGACCTAAACAGATTTTTTTGTTTTGATATTGGGTTGGTCCATAAGTTCGTGGGTTATACGTAACAGAACATATTTATGTATGAGTTGCAAATTTTTTCTTAAATGAGAATGGGCACTCAATTAATTGCTGGGTTTGAAAATCGAAATTTTGGCTACACAATTTAACAATTTGAACCCATCGGTTAATTAAAAAGTGATTCATTCGCGAAAATTTAAACCGATGGGTTTCAAATCGTAAATTGTGCAGTCAAATTTTTATTTTCAAACCCAGCAATTAATTGAGTGCCAATTCTGATTTATCAAAAATTTTGCAACCCATACATAAATATGGTCTGTTACGTATAACCACCCACGAACTTATGGATCAACCCAATATTATCACAGGAACACGCTGTATCGATATTCAAAACTCGCAAACTTGCTCTGGCGTTGTTTTGTACGAAATTTGAACTTTTTTTTATTATTTTTTAGTGAAAATATTCGCTTTTTTAAATTTTAATAACTACCATGAGTTATTTATGAGATCAAATTTGAAATGGCTGAAATTAAATCACATTTCATATCCGCAAAAATGAGTCTGCAAATTTTTTTCCGCAAACCTCACCCTGCACCGCAAGGTGCCTCATAAATTTATTTTTCGCATTTTTCCCTAACATATACAAAAAATTTGAATTTTTGTGAAAAAATAATCAGCTTGGAGGACCGAGGCAAAATATGAGTATACACCGAACTTGAGTAGGAGGTGTATACCAAAATTTAGCTGTGAATTGCCGTAACAATAAGCCCTCAGAAATGAGATTAGGGAGTTAAAGGAGTTTTGAGATTTTCATCGCGACATTCTAGCACCAGTTAAACTTATGGATTTTTTCTTTTAATAAAAAAAGACTTTTTCATAGCTAGGCGTCCAACCCAGATTTTGTTATATTTCTTGCTCAAACAAGCTTTCAAACAACTTATTTAATTGCAGGAATACCTGCCTACAGTTCTTGTCAAGCGTACTTGGAAATACGACAAAAAGGTATTTTTAACTTTGAAAAACAATAATAAACTCATTTTTGATTTGAAAAATAGAAGCAGGAGAAAAAAATGTGCACAAATGTACTCTTGCTTTCTAATCAAAATTTTCTGGTCCACGTAATTTGGTGAAAAAAACGTATTGTTTTTCTGCAAGTAATGTCAAAACAAATACAAACTTATAGCTGCAGCTTGATTTGTGTTGTGATCTTGGAGTTGAAATTTAGTTATCATCAATATTTTTTGCGATTAAAATGTCATTTTTTTTTCAAAATTTAAAACAACTGATGACAATTTATTAAAATTTTAAAAATCTACAATTTGAAAAAAAATTGGAATTTGTCGACCTCAAATCGAAATAAATTTGGGAAGTGGAAAAAAGGGCATCCCCTCATTCAAAATCGTGTTCTTGGCACTGTGTTTTTAACATACTTTTTGTTGGCAATTTTTTTTAGAAGCGATTTTTAACACTGGAATGCCTGATTGTCCTAAGAGCACATCCTGGTGCAGAATTTCGCGCTGAACACGATAGGAAAAATTTTTGAAAAAAAGGTCACTATTTGCGGGTCAGCTGCCCCTAAGAACAAGCCAAGTCAAGATTTTTGCACATGCAACTTCAAAATGGCAGATCTCGTCACTTTTTATTAGCGATTTCAGTGATTCATGACTTTAAGGAAAGCGAAGATCACAGCCTTTTTAATGAGATATCATTGAGGTTTTAATGATATTTAAATGTAAAAATTTTAGTTTAAAAAATAATTGTGTCATTTTTTGAACACGTTGTTGATACTTAAATATGCAGAAAAAAGTGGGATAAATACATGTTTTCTGTTATCGATGTATACCATTTGGCTGCAAACTGCAACAGAAAGTTCTTTGAAGTAGAAAAAACAAACTTTTGGAGTGTTTAGCAAGATTCTCAAAAAAAGTTCAAAGATAATTTTGACGTAAAACTTATATTTCGATATGGAAATCTCAATTTTCGACAACGGATTCGTGTTCAGCATGATTGATTCGCTTATAAAATACGCTTATAAGTATCAACAACGTTTTGGAAAAATGACACAATTATTTCTTTCGAGAAAAATTTTTACATTCGATTTTCAAAAATACTTTCATAATATG
The DNA here is from genome assembly GCA_029231635.1 of Ditylenchus weischeri. Classification (NCBI taxonomy): domain Eukaryota; kingdom Metazoa; phylum Nematoda; class Chromadorea; order Rhabditida; family Anguinidae; genus Ditylenchus; species Ditylenchus weischeri. The sequence continues at coordinate 43,483 of JAMRYI010000549.1, read as the reverse complement.
TCGTTAGAAGGCCCGTGATCTGCGTTTTCTTTTGAGGTATGAATAACTGAAATTGATAATAAAAATTGACGAGATCTGCCCCTTTAAAGTTTCATAAGTAAAAATCTTGAATTGGCTGGTGCTCAAAAGCAGCTGACATCCAAGAAGCAACTTTTTTAAAATTTTTTTCACCATCGTGTTCCTCGTAAAATTCTGCACCAGGATGTACACTTAGGACAATCAGGCATTCCAGTGTTAAAAACTGGGTTAAAGACGTAATGCCAAAACACGATTTTGAAAAAAGGAGAAAGTAGACCATCCAGTAGACTATCCATCTGAGTAGACCATCCAGAAAATTTGCACCACTCACCTACTTTAAATTATATCTCAGCTGCAAGAATTTTTTTTTGACCTGATCTCCGACCAAATTAGATTTATGAAAAAAATGTTGATCTAAAAATTTCCAATTACAATTTTTCAAAAATTGGGTTATTACATGTCAGAAGTAGAGGTGATGACTGGACGGGATCCTGTCGGGATCCCGATCCCGCCCGCTCCGATTTTGGTCCAAAATCCCGTCCCGAAATCCCGCCCGACCATTTCCCTAAATCCCGATCCCGAAAATCGTCAAATCCCGACACGATTTTTTATAGCATTTTCATCAATTATTCATTATTTGTTTGATAAATTCTGCTGCATCGTTTCCGCTTTTGTACGTTGATGCGCTCTTTATCTTTTTGCATTTTCAAATGAGTGTTATTTGGAATCGATTTTTTTGCAAAGCTGTCGGCTACTGAAGCAAAATGTGGAGTGTGCGGCAATGTCATCAAGATGTCGCGCGGTCGCACCGCCCGATTGAATGTTTGCTTATAAAGTGATGTTCATTGTTGTAAAAAAGCGTGAATAAATGATTTTTTTAAATGGCTACATGTGTGCGTGGGGTAAAAGAAAGGTTGTTAAAGGCTACTAAGTGCAGAAATGATGTGACTAGTGGTAATTTTCCACTTAGATTTGATATTAGCCAAATCTCGAAATTTGTTCGGGATCCCGACGGGATCCCGAATTTTATTTGGAAAAACCCGATCCCGAAATATTTTAGGCTGAAAATCCCGTCCCGAAATCCCGCCCGAACGGGTTTCATCACCTCTAGTCAGAAGTAAAGTAAAATAGATAAAAAATAAAAATATATTATTATTTTTTGATTAAAAAAATGTTTTTTAGGATGCTCCAATCGCTTATTCCGATGAAATGTTCAACTTTGACACTTTGGCGGGTATTGGACTGGGAAAGAGAAGTGGTCGTAGATCAATAGCCTCTTATATGATACAAAGAACTAAAGAAGAAAGAGATCAAAGATCTCAAAATCAACAGTACGTTTTCAGTTTTTTAATGGTCGGGAGTCAAATTCTGATTCTTTCCTGTCCATCTGTTTAAAAGTTATTTTCTTTCGTACTAAATACCTTCAGAATAGATAAAATTCGTTTGTAGAACGATAAAATGTGGAAAACGCGCAGAGCTACGGTACTCCAAAAAATTTGATGTCCAGCTCTGACGTCCAACTTTTCCTAACCGACATTCATCGTGGCCTGTAAAAAACAAATTGTAATTTTTATAAGGGCTACAGAGCATCATAAAATTGCTACAGAATACTTTTTCTGCCACAGTATATTTTTTAAGGCCATAAAAATTTTGGAAGTTTTCATAGATTTTGTGACCATAAAAATATTCTGTGGATATTTTCAAATATTATGGGTTCTTTATATCGATGAATTTTTGGTATTACACAGCGCTCCCAAATGTCCTTATTAATAAGATTTGTCCTTATTTTGGAACCCCAAATCTTATTTTTTTTCAAAATTTTACGTTGAAATCTTATTTTCGGTGGTCAAAAGAGCAATAAGCACTGGATAAAATGCCCTTTTGTCCAAAATACCCTAAATATCCTTATTTTCAAAATTTTGATTTGGGAGCCGTGGTATTACATTTTTCGAAAAAATGAGTCAGAATCAGTGTTTCCGAAAATAACACTTGACACTTTGCATTTAACACTAAACACATACCTTTTTTTCATATATTTTGTTTTTTTTTATCTCAGTTACATCGTTTGGGCTGAGATTTTCTGCCTGATTGAGTGGTCAAATCTAGTTAAAACAATTTTCACAGAATCACACCAAGTGCTGAAAAAGTCAAGTGTTGTACACTTGGGTTTTTTTAACACTTGTGTGATTCTCAAAAATTATTTTAACTGATGTGTCCAGCACTCAATTGATAGAGAAAAATCTCAGCTACAAAACGGTGTAAAAACATCTGAAATAAGAAAACAAAACATATGAAAAAAGGTATGTGTTAAGTGCAGGGATGATAATGAGAATTTTCAAAAATAAGTACATTTTTTAAAAAAATCAGATTTTGACCCCGAAAATAAGTACATTTCCCAAAACACGCTAAAATCGCTCAAAAATCGTTTATTCCCCATTTTCACATACAAACATAACATTTTCAAACAAAAAAAATCATAATCATTCCCATTTTTGACCACCTTGAATTTTCTGTCGGAGTTCTCCATCGTTCATGAGAAGCTTGTAGACATCAGAACAGTTGATATCGAAGTTCACCCGCACTTGTAGGAGAGCCTTTACCGTTTCCACCTGGAGCAAATTTCTAACATCCGTCCACTGCGCTTTGCACAAAGAAAAGACTCTCTCGACGAACGCATTGGCCAACTGGATTGAGAGGATGATGCTGACAAGACGGTAGAGATTGAAAAGCGAGTCGTTGCCCTAAAAGAAGTAGAAGTCGTTGCCTTAAAGAAGAAGGAAAATTCTTGCTTACCTTGAAAATATTTTGCCACTTTGCTTCCGCTGGATCAGCTTCGAAGACTTCGTCTGGGATTTGTCGTAGCATCCGGTTCACTTCCCCAACTTCATTGAAAAGCTCATCCTTCTCTGCGATTTCTGGTGCCACTTGCTTTGCCAGCTCCAGCGCCTCGGTGTAGTCGATGGACTTCGTCTTCAACATAATCCAGGAGATGTTGGTCGGCAGGAACTCCACGTGAAACCACTTGTCAATGTATTCAATAACCGTCGTGTAGAATTCCTGAAGGAAGGAGTTACAAAACACAGGAATAACAAAAACGAACCAGGAAACATGCGCTCAACCTTTCCTTTACTTGCACGTCCAATCGACCGAGAGAAGTAGCAGTTGCTGCCCGAAGAATTCCATTGCTTTACGGTACACGATCTTTTGCTTTAATGAGTCAACGAATCAATGAGTTCCGGTAAAAGAGCTGTAGATTTCTGAAAGCATAGCAAAATATTAACAAACTGAATAAAGAGAAAAGAAACCTGAAGTTGAAGAAGCGGTTTTTCAAAGATTCCCAAAACACTCTGAAGAAATTGGAGAACTGGCAGCGATTCCACGGAAGCGAAGAAGTTCTCCAGAAAGATAGGCGATTTGTTGGCAAATCCGAACAGTGCAGTCAGCGGATCCCAAAGTCTCAAAACTTTGTCGATCACCTTCCCAATGTCAGCCAGCGAGTTGGTCCATGCGTCGGAATTGTCTCGTAGTTTACCTGAAAACAGCATGTGAAACACTAAACAAAATAAGTGAAACACAAAAACCTCGAGAAAGTCGCACACATCCTTTAGATTCTCATGCCTGCTTGTTGATCCCTTGAAGTAGCTGGCCAGTTTGAAAACGAAGGTTTCGATGTCCACGGAAGACGATCGGCACCCTTCTGAGCTGAATTGTGGAAGATATGAGCCGAGCATCCAACAGGAATCAAATTCTTCTTCTTGACGAGCAGCTTCTTGAAGACGTTATTCGACCTTGCATTTGCGGGCCACCAAAGTTTACTGGAGCATTGTCGGCGCAGAAAGAGACGAGATTGTTCCACTTGAGTCCATGCTTCTCCAGAATTTGTGCAATAAAGTCGGCCACCAGCTGAGAATCCTCCCCAGGCAAATCTTTCATATCGAGAAGGCGGACTTGGACTCCTTTGTCAGCATTGAAGAACCTGAAAGAGCATATATAAAAGTCCAAAATAAAAATCCGCACCTTATGACGAGCGGAAACAACTTGATTTCCTTGTGATTCGAAGCATCAGTCGAGATTGAAAACGGCTGTTCACCCAGTTCCTTCAGAAGACTGTTGACTGAGTATGGTGCCAGCACACCTAAGCTCACAAAAATCAACAAGTAAACATAAACACTAACAAAACTTGTGAGAATTGCTTTGTTTTCAGTCGCCCACACCCGAATTTCTTGGCCACTTCTGAGTCAGAGAACATTGTGCGGAAGAGAGCGTCTGATGAGCAGCAGTCAGTCGAGGCAAAAGATTGATTGTGAGTTGCGACGTGAAACGCCCAGGCTCCTTCAGCCGCAGCGGTTTTGTCATCGATGGCAGTGGGCGCATTACGGCTTGGCATGAAGTTTGAGATAGCTCTGAAAGCATAAGCTAATAGCAAAAGCATTGAAAGCTAACAAAACCTTGTAGTGTCGGCGGCCTTGGCATTTTCTTTATGCTTCGGCTTCTCTTGGTGCACTCGAATCGCCGCTTTGCCCATATTTCCCAGATTGATCTCATCGTTGCACGGGATACAGTGAGCGTGGTTGTCGTCCTTTCCTATTCTGATACCTTTAAACTCTCTTGCGAAATCTGCCTTGTAAACGTTCTTCCTTCGAGGCTGAGACATGGCGATTGATATTAGCACTAAAAATTTCAAAATTTGAAAAATAAGCACAAAAGGAGTACACAAGTCGAAAATAAGTACAAATCTGATTAATAAGTACATTTTATTTTCATAAGATTCGGGATTCGAAAATAAGTACAAATCTGATTAATAAGTACGATTATCATCCCTGGTTAAGTGTCAAATGCAAAGTGTTAAGTGTTATTTTCGGAAACACCGGTCTAAATCACATTAATACAATAAAAATCTTTAATTTTAATTTTATAAATATCGGACAAAAAAATTTTGAATTATTTTTCCAAATTTTACAAAAAAAAATAATTTTTTTTTAGGTTTATGGACAACCGAATAAGACGGTCCTCGCCACATTTGATTGCGTTGCATCCTTTCTACTCCAACTCTGCAATGGCCCGCAGTCTTAACTATGATCCTCTAGTCGGACTGCCTTCTTCTATTAGAAACCAGTTGGTCGCCAAAATATACCAAAGCCAAGCTGACAATTCTCTAACTGACAGCTCAGAACCCAATTCACTAGCCAAAGAAACAGAAAAAATGCCAGGAAAACGATTTTATGTCTCACAATTAGGCCGAGTGCTGCAATTGGCCAATCACCCATCTGGAAATTCTATGTATACCCAGCTGCCCGGCCAATGGCTGCGAGGACTCAGGCTCGCCAAAAAAAATCAACAAAATACATTCTTTTGAAGAGTTTAAATGATTTTTTACTTATTCTGGCTTTTTATGTTTTAATTTATGCGTGTGTATAAATATTCTGGCGCTACTGTCGTATACCCCAATAATAGCTTCTCCTGTATACCGCAGCCGATAATAAGAAGTTACTGCGTTTGACCCCACCCAATAATTTTTGATGCTGTTATAGCTATTCAAAAGCATATATTTTGCATTTTTAAGGTCGATAAAATATCTTAATAGGAACTAAGGGTTGTATTGGACGGGGAAGGGACAAAATAGGGGCCGCTTTAGAGGGCCAATTTAAAGGCATTTTAGAGGGCTCACTGGCCTGAAAAATAAAGATGTGGAACATAGTTTTAAATACTGGGGCCTACCACATATAAAAACTCTGGTATGCATGCTTTTTCATGCATCCAGAGTAACTTTCGAGTGATTTGTGTCTAGGGTGTGTGGGTGTGTGCATCTCAACTCTAAGCCCCCTCCATGCATCCAGAGTAACTTTCGAGTGATTTGTGTCTAGGGTGTGTGGGTGTGTGCATCTCAACTCTAAGCCCCCTCCATGCATCCAGAGTCACTTTTGAGTGATTTGTGTCTAAGGTATGTGGGTGTGCGCATCTCAACTCTAAGCCCCCTCCATGCATCCAGAGTCACTTTCGAGTGATTTGTGTCTAAGGTATGTGAGTGTGCGCATCTCAGCTCCATGCATCCAAACACCAGGCTTGATGGGTTAGAGATGCGCGCACTCACTTATCTTACACATTATTCCGAGAAGTACTTGTGATCATAAAACGCATGTAGAATCTCTTTTTGCCACGGCCCGAGTTGAAAAGCATGGTAAAACAGCCTGAAAATAAGCATTACCTTCAGAATATTTTGATCAGAAAGTGGCGCTTTATTATTCCCTTCCCTCCCCAATACAGCCCTTATCCCCTATTGGTCTTAATAATGCAAAATATATGCTTTTGAGTAGCTATACCTGTGTTTAAAATTATTGGGTGGTGTATACAGCAGAAGATATTATTGGGTGGGGTTACGGTAGTAGCGTCAATATTTTTTATATAGTATTGCAGTTTAACAACCTACGTAAAAGCATGTTAAAATTTGTTCACAAATCGAAAACACAGATGTTAGGAAAGGAATAGTCCAAATTTATTCAATGGTTTTAGTCAGAAAAAAGAAAATATCATAGATTCATATGTGTAAAATCTTTAAACTTATAAAATTTTTAAAGTTTTCTATCCTCTTTTAAAAATTTCAATAATACTTTCGCTGCATCGGAAAAAAGATTCTAGGCAATGGATTGCTACAGAAATTTCGAATTCTGCTGAAGACAATAAACATTTGATTTTCAAATTTGAATAATTATTGTCTTTAGCGGAATTAGAAAATTGCGAGTGACTTTGGTTATTAAAGGAGCATGCCCGTGCGTTGCACGGTGAAATTTGAATTTCCAATAGGCGGGAACCACTTTGATGCGTGAAACCAAAAAATTTCAAATTCAAATTTTCATTCTCATTGTAAGTGCTGTCGTATATCAGACGTGTGCTGCGCAATTGCTCGCATAGCTCATAGCTACTTTTGTGCCAACCTGGTTCATTTTTACTATGCTCGATTTTAGCTAAAGAAATGGTGCAACGCGTGACTTATCGCCGCCGGCCGTGCTACAACACGAAGTTGAATAAAACCAAGATTTCGAAGACGCCCGGAGGAAGAAATATCGCAAGAAGGTCGGCAAGGTTCCTAACTGTGAAGATAGCGAGGTTCACCTCCATGGGGTCAGTGACGCTTTATTTCAATTAGTCTTTTTTATTTATTTTGCGTTACAGATTCATCCGTCGCGTCCTCGAGAACTCTCGTAGTTAAGAAGAAGTTTCGCGTGCCTATGGTGGATGTATTTTTTTTCAAAGTCTCAAAAAGTGTTTATTTACAATTTTTAATTATTTTTACGAAAAACAACTTTTTGGAAAAATCATTTCCTAAAATTTTTGCCTTGGTCCCGCAAGCTGGTTTTTTCAGAATTTTTTTTTTCAAATTTCTCAAAAACCATGCACCTTTTTGGTTCAGAAATATATACTTTTCCAGACAAAATAAAAGGGTTCACTTTAGAACTCTACAGATTGTTGTACAAAGCCAAGGGTTAGCCGCTTCGCGTCCAAGACCAGCACACTCCACATTGCAAGGGATTGGGAAAATTTTAGATTTATATAACTTTTATGAAGTTTGAGAACATGAACAACAACTTCCCCTATAAATTGCAATGTGGAGTGCGCTGATCTTGGCCGCGAAGCGTCCAACCATTGAAGAAAAAAATTCCGAAAAATCAGCTTGGGGGAACAAGGCAAAAAATTTTTAGGAAATTTTTTTGCTTAAAAAAATGTTTTCTGTGAAAATAATTAAAAAGTATAAAGAAACACATTTTGAGATTTCCGGAGAAATTTTTTTTCTGAAATAACAGTGGGGACCGAAGCATTTTTTTCTAGATGTGCGAATGCAAATACCGGGTGGGCCAATTTTTTGCACCTTTTCTTTTGGCCGTAACTTTTTGTTCTGACACGATTTCGAAATTCTGTGAACGCAGATCGACCCAGAATTTCATAAGAATTTTTTCGGTCTATCTGGCTCAGAAAAAAATTTTTGGTCAAAATTTTCTAAATTTGCCTTGGTCCCCCTTGTTGTCTAAAAACATCGCAAAGTTCAGATATCCGGTTTTTTCTTATGGGGCTATCCGAAGAGTCGTATTATTGCACACAGCCTGCCAACATCAATGACCTACGAGCTCGTATCATACATGAATTTGAAGTTCTTCCGGAAGCAATGGTGGCGCACACTATTGATTCTTATGTCCGTCGCCTGGATAGGCGAAGAGTCGAACAAAGCTTTACGGATGCCAGGAATTAGTAGTTGTCATTGTTATGTTGCTTTCATGATGTTAGTTGGTCAACTAAGACAAGTGTCTGCGTTTTAGGTTAGCGACTTCATTTGACGTTTTTAGACAACAAGGGGGACCAAGGCAAATTTAGAAAATTTTGACCAAAAATTTTTGTTTTGAGCCAGATATGCTAAAAAAATTCTTATGAAATTCTGAGTCGATCTGCGTTTACAGAATTTCGAAATCGTGTCAAAACAAAAAGTTACGGCGAAAAGAAGAGGTGCAAAAAAATTGGCCCATCCGGTAGAGCCAAAAAAGCTATAAGGTAAGGATGTTCCACCTGTATTTCTAAATTAACGACCATGAAATTTATTAGATCATGCTATATAATTAACTTTTCCAATTAAAAAGTGGTGTTATTAAGTTTTGGAGAATCACTTGCTGCATTATGGCGACTCAAAACCATTGCTCTTTTCGCTAGACCTTTTCTGAAAAATAATAAAATTACAAATACTATAAAATCAAAAAGGGAAACTACTCACTCTTCCTTTCCTATTATTCTAATTAGTAGTCCAATTATTGCTAGTCTGTAGGGTCTGACCATGCACAAAAGTATAAGATTAACAGCTATAGGATATAGCATGCCAATTAGCCAGAGGACTACAAACAAAATAGACGTGTATTTCCAGTCACAGATATAAGCGACCAAAGTCAGCATCACTGGAATGAAGACTAGTAAACCACCGACCGCTATGTCCAAAACCAATGAGTTGATCAAAGAATAGTACAGATCAATGGTCTTCTGACTAAGATGTATCCGGCTAACTTTTAAAAATAAGTAGCAACCACGTAAACATAACCAAATCACAATTACTATTGTTCCCATAAGCACAAAAATGATGAGAAGAATAAAAAAGTAGATATTCTCACCACCTTCTTGCTGCAAAAAATTTGATTTTCAAAATTTGAATATTTATTGTTTTGAGCGGAATAAGAAATTTGACAGTGACCCTCGAATTTTAAGAGAAGTTGAGTAAGTAGAAACCAAGCCTAAGCCTAAGCTGAACACGAATCTAGTGTTAAGACAAATGGTTTGCTTAGTAGGAAAAAGTTAAAGCGATTTATCCGACAGCTTATGTATAAATTTTGCACATTTTGTAACGATTTTATTCTTAGCTATAGCTGCATTTGGTGTCAAACTGACCGTTATTTTCTATTTTATCTTTTGTTATTCAACAAAGGTAGTAAATAACCATAATAGAAAAAGTTACAAGCAATTTTTTACAAAAATTCGGTGAATTGCAGTCAAAAATTTCAGTCTGAAAATGAACCCTAATTTTGAAAAGCATTTATTTCGCGATATACTTAACAAAAAATAAAAAATTGAATATGCGTTGGAAAGCCCTTTCCTTTTTTACAAAAAAGTGAAAAAAAATGTGTGAGTGCTTATGTAATGAGAATGCCACAAACATTTCAATATAACCCCGTTCAGTCATTTTAGTAATTATTTATAAATGGGGTGTTTGACGGAAAAGTTGAACTTCTAAAAAAATCCACCGCGATAGAAAGATTCAGCATTAAATTCTGCATCAGAAACTGCTGGTCTCATAATTCGGGATTCTCGAGATGGAGGCTCTTTTTGCACAGCTCCAGTGACCAAAACCTGGGGCGGTATTAATCATCGATTTACCCTTACCTTTTACCCTTGCCTCTACCCTTACGTATACCCGTATTAATAAAGAATTTTTCACCTCTACCGCTATCTCTACCTTTTACCTTTACCTCTACCCTTACGTATACCCGTATTAATAAAGCATTTTTCACCCCTACCGCTACCTCTACCTTTTACCTTTGCCTCTACCCTTACGTATACCCGTATTAATAAAGCATTTTTCACCCCTACCGCTACCTCTACCTTTTACCCTTACCTCTACCCTTACGTATACCCGTATTAATAAAGAATTTTTCACCTCTACCGCTACCTCTACCTTTTACCTTTACCTCTACCCTTACGTATACCCGTATTAATAAAGAATTTTTCACCCTACCGCTATCTCTACCTTTTACCCTTACCTCTACCCTTACGTATACCCGTATTAATAAAGCATTTTCACCCCTACCGCTACCTCTACCTTTTACCCTTACCTCTACCCATACGTATACCCGTATTAATAAAGAATTTTCACCTCTACCGCTACTCTACCTTTTACCTTTACCTCTACCCTTACGTATACCCGTATTAATAAAGAATTTTCACCCTACCGCTATCTACCTTTTACCTTTACCTCTACCCTTACGTATACCCGTATTAATAAAGCATTTTCACCCTACGCTACCTCTACCTTTTACCCTTGCCTCTACCCTTACGTATACCCGTATTAATAAAGAATTTTTCACCTCTACCGCTACCTCTACCTTTTACCTTTACCTCTACCCTTACGTATACCCGTATTAATAAAGCATTTTCACCCCTACCGCTACCTCTACCTTTACCTTTGCCTCTACCCTTACGTATACCCGTATTAATAAAGAATTTTTCACCCCTACTCCCTACCTTTACCTCTACCTTTACCTCTACCCGTATTAATAAAAGCTAGAGGTAAAGGTAGAGGTAACGGTAAAAAACAACAGAGGGGACCAAGGCATATTTTTACCATGGGTGGTAGCAGGGTAAAATTTTTTACCTTCATCTCGATTTTCAAAATATTGTCCCGTAAAGCATTTCTAAGGCAATTTTAGTTCGCTGAACACGAATTTAACGTCCGTTTTTCATTGTTGTGCGTTTCATTGTTGTGCGGATTGTTGAGTTTTGCTCGCTTCTTTACACAATATTTGCCGCCTTCGAGGAGTCTCCGATGAAAACGACGAGGAGATGAATGATAATCAGCCGCCGAGGTGCGCATTGCAAAAAATGAACACGGGATCAAATATGAGGAATTCTATCGTAAATCGTTACTTTGTCCGTTGAGGTGTGCACTGTTATGTTGTTGAATAAATCGTTTGGTGCCGAAGCAGTTGTAGGGTAGAGGTAAAGGTAGAAGTGGGGGTAAAAGGTAGAGGTAAGGGTAAAAGTTGGAGTAAAAAGGTAGAGTGGGGTAAAGGTAGAGGTAAGGATAATCTTTATTAATACCGGCCCTGGTAAAGAACCCAAAATAAGATGGTTTACCTTGGTCGCCTAAGGCAAAAAGTCAAATTTTGGGCAAAAAAGTTTTTTTAAAGGCTTTTCCAATCCTAAAAACATCTTTTCTTGCCTAATAACGACGTGGAGCTCAAAAAGTGATCAAAACCCACTTTTGGCAGGATGCGATACAACGAACTCCTGCCAAATCAATATTAGGTAGGTGATTTAATTTTTAAAAAGTTTGTAAAACTTACCACGAACCCTACTACCGTATGCTTTTTAATTTTTTCGTAAACTGCAAAATCAATATTTTTCACAGATTCAATTAACACGTCACTGGGTAGCAACAAAAGGCTTATCGGGATAACTAGCGAAAAACCGCTAACCACTAGCAATACAACTGCAAAAGTCAGACCAATGCGAATATCCGCTAAAATGAGTGAGTAGAACTTGTTGTTGACTGTGTGGCAATAGCGGTACACAAACAGCAACATGTAGGAGTAGAAAGAGCCACTGAACAAAAATAATAGAAGGCCAACGTACAGAGAAGTCAAGGACGGAAAACGAAAATGATTTAATATAAAAAGGGGGTAAGGCAGCAAAGGCTCCATGTAGGGCATAACCAGCACCGACTCACATAGTAAATTGATGGTAGAGTTTAGTATTATAAACCTAAAAATCAATACTTTTAGTTATTGAGATTTTTTGGATCTGCAAGGTTAGTCCAAATTACTAGATCATCACAGCCATGGAAATTTCGACTTTTTGAATTTGCGAGAACAAATGTGGAAAATTCGGTGAAAATTGAATGGGGAAAATTATTAAAAACCGGAATTTTCGATCAAAGACCTGGAACCGCAAACCGGGTTCCGAAAAACCGGGAAAACTGAAAACTAGGATCTAAAAAATACCAGTTTATTTAAAACAAAAAAAAAACCCCGGAAATCAGGTACAGCCTGTACCGTACAGGCCGGACCCGGAACGAAAGACCGGCCTCGGCAAAAACAGGTTTTTGAAAAAAACTGACCGAATTTTTCTAATGAAAATGTTGGCCCTATCCCTCAATGGGTACCGACTTTTTCCCCTGTTGTTTTTTTGTAATTTTTTAGGCGTAGGTTTGGGTTTGGGCATGGGTTGGTCAGCGTATGTTAGGACTGACTCAAACATATCTTATTTTCATGTTTAAGTCCATCCTAAAATTCATTCTCCGCTTTTATACCAGGTTTTTGTTTTTGAACGCAACATATGTTATATACCAAAATTTAGCGCAGATTCACAGCTACATCTTGTTATATAAGATACGTTGGGTTCAAAAACAAAAACCTGGTATAAAAGTCGGAGAATGAATTTAAGAAATTCCGAATTTGAGGGAGGGCGCTTATTAGAGGAAATACGGCAAGCCTAAAAAATTACAAAAAAAAACAACAGGGGGGACCAAGCTTAAAAATTGGTAACCATTCAGGGATAGGGTCAAAATGTTTATTGAATTATTTTTTGCTTACAATCAAACCTGGATTTAACGATACTCTGGAGACCGGCGAAAATGTGTCGTTTAATCGAGGGTCGTTGAATCGAGTTTCCTTTAAGTCAAAAATCAAGTCAATTGTCGTTAAATCGAGTTTTCTTCAAAAATATTAGAGAAATGTACTAAGAAATGAACACTGGAATGCCTGATTGTCCTAAGAGCACATCCTGGTGCAGAATTTCGCGCTGAACACGATAGGGAAAATTTTTGAAAAAGTCACTATTTGCGGGTCAGCTGCCCCTAAGAACAAGCCAAGTCAAGATTTTTGCACATGCAACTTCAAAATGGCAGATCTCGTCACTTTTTATTAGCGATTTCGGTACTTATACGGTTCCCCCCATATCGAAATTTTTTCAAAAACAGGTTTTAACCATTTCTAAGCAATTCTTACACGCTAAAACCGATAAAAACGTTGTTTCCGACCACTTTCCATCAAAAATTTTGACTTTTTTAGATTTTCTACCTGCCTGCCTTCGGCAGGCAACCTACTTCAATAGGAAGCCCCTTTGGGGGTACATGGTCCGGGCCAAGGGCTGACTCTTTATATATCAAGGAATATATCAAGGAAATTTAACCAATAAAAAACCACTGAAAATATAAATGTAAAAATGCTTATAAAAAATTCAGTTAAATTATTTGCATATTATTCCAAGCCCTAACAAAAGAACAAAATTTCACAGTAGTAGCAGCAATGTAGTATTTTCCCCAGCCTTGCAATGTTAATTTTAATCTTTTTTATACCCCTTCTCCATTGCAAGCAGGCAGCTCTTTTTTCAAGAGATATAGATATATATTTCTTGATATATAAAGGGTCAGCCCTTGGCCCGGACTATGTACCCCCAAAGGGGCTTCCTATTGAAGTAGGTTGCCTGCCGAAGGCAGGCAGGTAGAAAATCTAAAAAAAGTCAAAATTTTTGATGGAAAGTGGTCGGAAACAACGTTTTTATCGGTTTTAGCGTGTAAGAATTGCTTAGAAATGGTTAAAACCTGTTTTTGAAAAAAATTCGATATGGGGGGGAACCGTATAAGTACCGCGATTTCAGTGATTCATGACTTTAAGGAAAGCGAAGATCACGGCCTTTTTAATGAGATATCATCGAGGTTTTAATGACATTTAAATGTAAAAATTTTAGTTCAAAGAAATAGTTGTGTCATTTTTTGAACACGTTGTTGATACTTAAATATGCAGAAAAAGTGGGATAAATACATGTTTTCTGTTATCGATGTATACCATTTGGCTGCAAGCTGCAACAGAAAGTGCTTTGAAGTAGAAAAAACAAACTTTTGGAGTGTTTAGCAAGACTTTGAAACAAAAGTTCAGAAAAGGTTTTGACGTAAACTGTTATCTTGCTGATGAAACATCAACTGTTGACAGCGGATTCGTGTTCAGCATGGCCGATTATATTAGGTTGAACCATAAATATACATTGAAAGCCATTATCCGAAACTAGGACTCTAGGATACCCATACCTCGCAAATAGTGATTGTAACACCCGAATCAAGCAATTAGAAGATGTATTTTGCATGCGAAAAACTTCTGGCCATTTAGAATGTGCATCGACAATACACAGAAAATTTTCTCCCATGAAAGGACCAGCGAAGTCAACGTGGACTCTGTCCCAAGGATACGTCGACTTTGGCCGCGCTTGAAGAATGTTTTTGATTGGGTTCTTTGCATGACTAGAGCATTCAATGCACCCCTTAACCGTATTTTCAATTTCCGAATTAAGGCCTGGCCAATAAACATAATTTTGAGCAAGAGCTCTCATGTGTGTTACGCCTGGGTGACCTAGAGGGTGACTTTTAGAACTCTATCTCTCAGTAAAGAAGGAATGACGACTCTATCGTCGAATAGCAAACAACCATTGATTACGTAGAGAGAATTTCTTTTAGCGAAATAGGAAGATATAGGGCCGGCTAAATACGTTTTGGCCAACCATTTTGAATGTTGTGTAGTATATACTTTACATAGATATACTTTACATAGATATACTTTACATACCAATGGAAAGCTCATTCTTTGCTCTACAAGATCTTTGTTATTGTTTTTCTGGAATGATCAATTCTCTGTAATTTGTAGGCATAAACGATGGAGTGTCAAGTGGACACGGATTTGCATATTCGACATCACTTGCTTTTCGCTTTCAATCACGGTGCGAAGGCCACAGAAGCAGCTAGGGAAATTTGTGCGGTTCACGGAGAAGATGCTATGCCAGAAAGAACAGCTCAAAACTGGTTTCTCAAGTTCAAAAGCGGAAATTTCGATCATAATGACGCGCATCGCTCTGGCCGACCATCTGAGTTTGACGAAGAGCGCCTAAACGCACTTTTGAAGGAGGATGGTTATCAAACCAATACACGAATTTGACCATTCTTCTTTTTGACCACAACACACTCACTGAAATCGAGGGGACGAATCACACCTAGTTTCAGTAAGCGGTCCACTCTAGATTGATATTGTTCTCAACTTTTAACGGTACTGGTCTTTTAGAAATGAACACAGGTCTAGCGTCTGATTTCACGTACAAATGTGCTTCGACCTTATTACAATGACCCAATACGTTCTAGTTAAAGTGGGAAGTTTTTATACTGGAATTGTTGCGATAGCTATTGTGGGTAAACCTGATGAGTGCACACCGAGCTCTTTTTCTAACAATAAGATTAAAGAACTATTAATTGAATGAAACAATTCAAAAAAGGATCTTTGAAAACAGTTTTATTATTAAGAATGCTGTATTTTTCGACTAGAATTTCAGAGTTAAGGCCATTTTTGATTGACAATGTCCGGATTTTCGAGGTTTGAAAAATAATCCCGGGGATTAATAGACAAAATATCATACTAAAAGCGGCATTTGATATTGACAAAAACAAAACTTTATTTTGTTGAGACAACGAAAATTAGTTGAAAATCGGGTACTTGTTTAGTTTAGGCCCCCCCCCAAATCACCAACAATAAATTGTAAACATCAAATTTTTTTATTCGCAAACATATAACAACGCAATTTGCGACCACAAAGAGCAAACATGGGGCGAAGAGCAAACATGGGGTTTCACTACAAGGGTGCGTAGGAACCTTGCCCCATCCCACTCTTCTCGGACTGCAAATACTACTAAAAACTGCCTAAAAATTGCCTATGATACTACTATCTAACAGTACTCGCTTAAGTACTTTAAAATTGTAGCACCTTCGGGCCATAGTACACTGGGAGTAGTGTATAAAGAAAGTTTAGTGGGAGAGAGTGTTGTAGTGGTGTGGTGGTGGTGAGTGGGGTGATGTGGTAGTAGCTTCTTCTATACCAGATTTTGAAAAATGGGGGCCTAAACTAAGCAAGTACCGAAAATCGTCGAGTGTCTTTTTCCTAGTATGGACCTGAAAAAGGTGCTGTTAAATAGAGGGTGTAAGTCTTATTTTAGAAACATACACTAGACGAGCCCAACTTTGCTTGAGAATGCCAAATCGGACGAGTCATTCAAGTTTCCTTGAGCTATAACCTTTTAATCTTATCACAAAATTCGCCTCGACTAATACATCAAATTTGAATTTTAAATAAAAATAAAAGATATTTCGAAAAAAAATTTTTATATTTACGGAGTTATTATTAAAAACACAACATTCAAAAAATCTGTCCTCCACAAATTCAAAAATCAGAAATTGCCATTGCCAGGTCTCACGGATCAAAATTTCTTTTGCTATTTCAATATTTTTTGTTTCAATACTCAATTTATCGCTGCAAAACGGCGAAAAAAACTTGATTTCAGCTGAAAACGAGCTAGTTGCTGCCCGCCAAATAAGCAGTAAAAAAATGAAAAATAATTTAAATTGAAGATGTGCTCTACTTGGCATCGTACGTGAGACATCGGAGCTAATTAAAATATTATTATATTATAAATATTATATTTTGAGAAGCGCTAACTGTCAGTTATCTACTGTACGAACTGTAAAATGGAATCCGCATATTCTGAAGAGCTTATATTGTAAAGCGTAGTCGAATTACCATGAAGAATTTTGATATTGTCTCACCACAGACAGAAAAAATCGAATCTGGAGACTCGAGAAACATCAAGCCACAAACTGCCTTGCTCCCACTATGGATTTTGAAAAAAAATATTAGGTTGTGTCATAAATACGTTCTTTTTTTTTCAAATCAAATTTTTGTGGCATTGTGTTTTTTTCCATAAATTTTTGACAAGTTTTAAAAGTTGATCTCTCATTTGTAGCTGAATCTTGGCTACAAAATGGGAGTCAACTTTAAAAAACTTGTCGAGAAATTTATGGAAAAAACACAATGCCACAAAAATTTGATTTGAAAAAAAAAGGAACGTATTATGACACAACTTAATTTTTTTTTCAGTCAAGCCTCCATACAGTGATACCCTGAAATGTTCGATTCCCAACTGGGTCCGACATTTTCTTCCACATATGGGTTTGAAATAGTGTCATACCCTGCTAAGGATCGAACTTTTGGTTGTGTCACTATACCAATGATAGATTATGCACAAATATGTTTTTAAGAATCCACAGGGGGGCCAAGGCAGTCTGTGGCTCGATGTTTCTCGAGTTTCCAGAATCGATTTTTTTCTGCCTGTGAGGAAACAAATATTAAAATTCGGCTAAAGTACACAATTGTGAAGTGTCCCAAAATTGCCCGAAATGGTGTTATTTCAATGCTATAGCATCTGAAACGTGCTTAAAAACGTGTTTTGGGGCGCGGTCGACACTTTTCAAAAAAAAATTTTTTGCCGAAAAATACACTTTCTGCCTTGGTCCCTCCTGTAGTTAGTGCTTTAAAAATAGGGTTGGCGGTTCGGGTACCCGTTTTCGGTTAATTGGAACCGAAACCCGGTTTTTTTTCGGTTTTCGGGTATCGGTTCGGTTCGGATACCCGAAAATTTCGGGTTTCGGGTATCGGTTCGGTTCGGATACCCGAAAATTTCGGGTTTCGGGTATCGGTTCGGTTCGGGTACCCGAAAATTTCGGGTTTCGGGTATCGGTTCGGTTCGGGTACCCGAAAATTTCGGGTTTCGGGTATCGGTTCGGTTCGGGTACTGAAAATTTCGGATCCGGTTCGGTTCTCGGTTCAGGTACCCGAAAATTTCAGGTACCGCCAACCCTATTTAAAAACCTAAAAGATGGAATTTGAACATAGTTTTGATAACTGGGACCTACCAGGTAAAGAAACTCTGGTTTGCATATGGTTTATGCATCCAGAGTCATTTTCGAGTGTTTGGTCTCTAAGGTATGTGTGTGTGCGCATCTCAACTCCAAGTCCCCAAGCCCCCTACGCCACCTCCGGGGGCGTAGGGGGCTTGGGAGTTAGAGATGCGCGCACTCACTTACCTAAGAGATGAATCCGAGCAAGATTCGTAAGATATAATTAGAAGCTCTTTTGCCTAGTCCAGTGAGAAAAACAAGGTAAAAATAATAATAAGGGTATCAAGGTACTCGTTTTTAGGGAAAAGAGTCCAATTTTTTGTAAAAAAAAAATTTCCCAAAAATGTCTTTCCGCGCCCTAAAAACATTTTTTAAGAATGTTTTAGGCCTTAAAACGGGTACTCCTTCGGCTGGCCCCCCCTCTTTTTTTTCAAATATATTGTAACTTTGTCATTTTATATAAAGAGCTCCCAGTTATAAAAAATGGAAAATCTGCGAGGTATCAATCTGTATCAACTCATTGTGCTGGTTCATGGTAGAGCTGACGATGAATTCCAACAGTGGCTTCAAACAATTGGGGTGCTTCGCACATCTCCATTGTGCATCTGTGGAAAACTTATACGCTATAAACGACGATCAGATGGAAAGCAACGTTTTCGGTGCGACTGCAAAAACTGCAAGAGGGAAATCGGCTTCCTAAGTGGGACCATTTTCGAATCGGCTCAAATAAGTCTGAAAGAAGTTAGTCGTTTTACTTTATCTATAGCATTTCTATGGTATTTATATTTGAGATTTTTCTTTTTTCCTACTATTGGGTACATGATATGGCTACAGACAAGGTTCTGGAAAGAGAATTTTGTTTAATGTGAATAAAATGGCTTAAAGTTATCTTAATTAATTTTGATTTTTGTTTGTTTAAATTTAAAAATTTCGAAAAAATTTGAAAAAAAAGAGGGGGGGGCAGCCAAAGGAGTACCTTAAAACGTAATAAAAACATGTTAATTTGCAATTTTAGAGCACTTCACAATTGTGTACTCCAGCCTAAAATTCTATATAGTGAATCGACTTTGCTCTGCAAGGTGAACTCTTTAGAACATTCGAATTCCATTTTACAGTGCGTGGGGTTCCCTTGTAAGAGCCCCTTATTTTTTCGAGACAAAATTTTAAACTTTTCAAATCATTAAAAATAGAGCAAAAATGTGTTTTAATCTTTTTACCATGAATATCCGCTCATCGAAGTGGGTGACTTATAAATACAAACCCATATGACAAGCACATAAGTAGCATATAATAAAATTAATACAAAATAGCTTGCAAAGTGGCTAAAGCTGACCAGAATTTGAGGGCACAAAATTACGAGGTGGTAGCTCTCGTTTGGCAATAAGCTTGACATATTTGAGAATATAACAATAGATATTTGTTAAATAAATTAAGATGACGTATATTTTTTTGTAAAAATCTTGCTTGGTTAATATTATTTTCAAAAATGACAAAGTAGCTTAAAAACAGGAATTATTTTTTCACCTGTCCTCATTCAAGAAAAATCATTTCAATCTTAATTTTAAATGTTTTATGAGTCACGTATAGTAAGCACATATTTTGAGTGACAGAATTAACAGTAGCATGGGTGTTCTAACCTTCTTGTTCAGAATGTTGTGCTGATCATTTCTATACCGAAAAAAAATTTAAACAGGTTTTGCTGTAAGCATACTTGCACGTTTGGGAAAAACGGCGCCGGCGCCAGGCTTTTCAAAATTTGGCGCCGGCGCCGCAAGCGGCGCCGGGCATTTTCAAATTTCGGCGCCGGCGCCAGGCTTTTCAAAATTTCGGCGCCGGCGCCAGGGTATAATTAAGGCGCCGGCGCCAGATTGGGTTTATTCTATTATAAATCAAACAAAGCAAATTTTTTATTTTAAAAGATTTTCACTTTTACGGACAAAAATATGGTACAGATTTTGTACTATAAACGAGCTGAGGTATAACTGTATAATACAGTTATACCTCAGCTCGTTTATACAGTCTGTATATATAAAAAATATAAATTTTAAAAATTAAAAAAATAGGTGTATTTTTAACAAATTAAGGGCGCCGGCGCCGGTTTTGTAAATACACAAGGGCGCCGGCGCCGGGCTCTTAAAAAAATCGGCGCCGGCCTCGGGCGCCGGCGGTGGCGCCGGCGCCCGTGCAAGTATGGCTGTAAGGTGTCGTTATAGTTGTGTGCGTATATTTTGCCTTAATTCCGCTCTTGCTTTGTACAACTCTACAATAATCTTTATAATAAACACTCTCAAAGCATTTAAAATGATTTTTTTTAGCAACTACGTTTTTAGCAACAGTAATTTATTCGACACAAACTTGATAAAAAAAAACTGACGCTACTACACTTTAAGGTCATCGACAGCGTGAATTTATTAGTTTTTTTTTGCGAAAGGTGTCTACCAGGCCTAGATTTCTGCGAAAATCTACAAAAAGCATGTTTCAGACCCGAATAACAGATTACTAGCTGAGAAAATGAGCTGTATTGAAGTTAAAATACCGTATTTTCTATAATAGCTTGACAGTCTCTATTAACTCGACACCCTAGAGGGTGATTCAAAAAAAACTTGATAGTCTCTAATAACTTCAAATTCTATCTTTTTGTGTGTTGAGGAATATCTACGGACCAGTGTTGTAAATCTCAGAATTACGGCACCGGCACCAGCTCACGGCACCGATCTCAAAATTTCGGCACCGGTGTTGACCTATAAAAGGCATTGACCTAAAAAATTTCGGCACCGGTGTTATTTTGGATTTCGGCAATGTCACCAGTCTGAAAATTTCGGCACCTGCACCAGCTCATGGCACCGGTGCGGTGCCGTGAGCTGCCGGTGCCGCACCTGTGCCACTTACAACAGTGCTACGGACCCCTCTCGGTTAAATTAATTCGGGGGACCAAGGCAAACAGTCAGAGTTTGGCAACTAGATTTATGAAAACCTTACTTTTTGGTGAGGGAAATGTTGGAAATCAACTTTTTTCATCTTTTTTTAGTTATTTAGGAGACATTAAATCACTATTCACAGTTAATAGAAAAGGGGCTTTCGAATAACCAAAAGAGTACGACTCGTTCTAGACAAAAGAGAACTGTCCTCTGCCAATCCAAATTTCGGGTAAGCCGCTGCGTGCAAAAACCATGGTGCTTCAAAGAGGCAAAATGTGCAGACCTTCATTTGTGGCGGGACATTTGCAGACCGACTTATGTGGAACGACATTTAAGGAGCGACATTAATTTTTGTATCCGCAAATACATTGCACAAAACTCGCCATGCCGTCTTTCGGTGCTTTTCGCAGAAATTAAGTTCTAGTAAACACATTTCCTAAACTTGAAAAAAAAAATTGAAAAAATTCACGCTGTTGATGACCTTTAAAGTTTAGTAGTACCGAAAACACTTTTTTTTTCCCACCTTTCTTATATCTCAATATTTTTTACTTCGGTCATTCGCGATTTTTTTGTAGTCATCATCAATTCTATCTAAATTTTCAGGCTCCAAAAGGTTCAAAATTATTTTATACTCATCGTCTGTTTGTGCGCCTCTTTGATCCATTAGCAATTCTTTCAGTTCCATTCTCTTTTCTTCTGAAATTTTTTCTTCTTCTGCTATTAGATTTTTTATTTCTTTGGCTGCTGCATTCGACATATTTTTCTCTTTTGTTTTTTTTTCATCTCGCTTTCTTTTGTCCTCAGCTATCTCCATTTTTCTTTTTGTTTCTTCGACCAGCTTTTTCATATCATCCTCTATTTGCAGATGTTTGTTCTTATTTGCATCTTGCTTCATTTTTTCCAAAAGTTTTCCAATTTCTTCATTTTTTTCTTGCTCATTTCGTTT
Source organism: Ditylenchus weischeri (assembly GCA_029231635.1). Lineage (NCBI taxonomy): Eukaryota > Metazoa > Nematoda > Chromadorea > Rhabditida > Anguinidae > Ditylenchus > Ditylenchus weischeri. Next base: position 21,590 of record JAMRYI010000549.1, on the reverse strand, counting down.
TATAGCATCAAAGAAAGTATTAATTACTACCATTTTCTTTTTCTTCAAACTATCTTCAATTTTTAAAGCCTCTTCTTGCTTCTCCTTGATTTTTATCAGCTGATCTGCTTTTTTCATTTCAAAGTCCAGTTTGGAGTTTATCAAAAGTACTTTTCCTTTCAATAACTTACTCTCTTTCCGCAGTTTTTCATTGTATCTACCCGGCACTATCATTTTCTCATTGTGTTCTACATCTTTTATAGCTAATTTTCGCATATTACCTAGTTTTTTTATTTTGTTTGCAACCATTTCATAATCCGCATCGATGTTACAGAACATTTTTAACTCTTTATATTGCAAGTGGAGTCTAAGAGATTTCTCAGTTCCATCAACTATCTCCATCATTACATTCAGTTCATTGTATACAATTTCATATTTCAGTGCACCTATTTGGCCAGTATTTTTTACACCCAAAATTTCATATTCTATTTTTACTTTCAGGGTTCTTGTCTCATCCAATTTATTCTTCAAATCGTCGAACAAGTTGATTGGAGAATCATATTCTTCCAGATCTTTCTCAAATTCTTCCAGATTTTTTTCAATTTGCATCTCAACCATCAACAATTTATCAACTAAATATAATTGCTTAGGATATGCAGCCTTTAAAGCGACTGGCATGACTGCTTGGCTTGACTGCTTGTGTTCTTCTGTTTTTATAAAGTTGTCAATATATTTGTTCAAAATCATTTTTGTTTCTGAAAGCGATTTCTGCGCTTGCTCAATTGAACTTTTTAGTATACCCGGCAAATGGAATACAAAAAAACGGTCGATAAAGCCCGTTGCATACTCATGCAGGTACAGAAAGCAGGTAGACTGAAAAGATTTCAAATTTTTTATCGACTTTTTTAAGTCTTTTTTTAAACTGTTTAAATTCTTAATATTTTCTGCAAAACTTTTTTGCTCATCTATTTTTGATTCTGAGTTGTTTAATGTAGTTTGTCGATTTATTATAGCCATTATTTGTTCTTCATTTTCGTCGAAAAATAACTTTGTTGGCTTGAAATAGCGATCTCTTCTTTCTTTGCCAGAGCCCATGTAAGCATTATGGTGTTCTTGTTGGTAGATTAGCATTACCTAGGTACTTATTTAGTCTGGGAGGCGCATTTTACAACTTTTTGTAAATAATTTTTAAACTTTTTCTAAGTACCGTATTTATTCTAATAAGCGCCCATGGGCGCTTATTTTTCAACCCCCTCGGGGGGTGGGCAAAAAATCCGTTCAAGACATAATTTCCAAAATTTTCTGTTTTTTTTTGTGAAAACGATGTAGTAAATCGGCCTTTGGATGGGCGCTTATTTTTCAACCCCCCTTCGGGGGGTGGGCGCTTATTAGAGGCTGGGCGGATAATAGAGACTGGGCGGTGATCAGAATAAATACGGTAATTTATTTATTTTATTTATTATTTATTTTAACATTTACTCACAAAAAATTCAATTTTTTCAAAGTTTTTGACTAAAAATCTGACTTTTAGCGGTAGAGGAGCAAGGTAAATCAAAGTTTTGGTAAGATTTAAATAAATTTCTTTTAAAAATCGATTTTTTTTGTTTAGAAAATTGTCAGAAAACAACGTTTTTGGTACTCATTCGGTTGAAGGAGAGGGGTTTAATAGAAAGACTACTGCCGACTAGTAAGCTTTCTAAATGCCAACACTCAAGCCCTAGATCAAGGAGTATTTAAGAGACTATATCTTAGCTGAAGTAGTCTTTTAAATACACATTAAGTAGTTTTTTAAAGTCTAGTTTACTACAGTCGAACCTCTTCAACCCGTTACCCCAAGGGACCGCCTTCAGACTGTCAGTTCAAAGAGGTGTCGGATAAAGAGGCCTGTAAGTTAATTCCAGACCAAAGTGTGGTGTTTATCCAAATTTTCAATAGAAAAAGTTTCAAATACAGGTATAGTTGACACATTTTCGAGAATTTTCAATTAAAAAAATTTAACAAAATTCTATAGAGTCAATAATAACGGGTGACCAAAAAGTTCGGTGCGGAATTTTCAAAGCCTTATCTTTAATCATTTAATCATTTTTATTTTTATATTTATAAAACGTTAATACAATTTTGTAGCACTGTTCTTCTTCTTTCAAATGACATATCACAGGTTTATTTCACTCAACAAAGTGACCACCATTTGCATCAATACATAACGGAGACATTTCGGAAAGTTGTCAATAGCCTTCTGGATTATCTCCTGCGGAATTGCATCCCATTCTTTCAGCAGGGAAGCCTTCAGGGCAGCGATTGTCTTGTGAAGCTTAGAGCAGGCCTTTGATTGGAGGTAGGGCCACAAAAAATAGTCCATCACCGTCAGATCAGATGAGTTGGGCGGCCAGTCACCTTTGATAGCGGCGTTCTCGCCCCAGTGAGACTCAACCTTGATGAAGTCGGGGAAGTGCTTTTCAATCCAGTTCTGAGTTTCCACAGATTTATGCAGGGGTTCTCCATCATGTTGGAAGGTCCACTCGCCGTCCATATTCTCTTCCTTCTCCTTGCCTTAAAGCATTTGGCGATATTCTGGGCCGTCCACCTTCACTCCATTCGGCACAAAGATGAGTGGACTCTTAGCATCGTAAAAAACGCCTGCCTAGACCATCACTTGATGCGGCTTCTGAGTTCAACGAACTTGAGCTCAGGGGATAATGAATTGGCGCTCCATATTCTAAAAAATGAATAATTTTACGAAGAATGGGATGCGATTCCGCAGGAGATGATCCAGAAGGCTATTGACAACTTTCCGAAACGTCTCCGTTATGTATTGATGCAAATGGTGGTCACTTTGTTGAGTGAAATAAACCTGTGATACGTCATTTGAAAGAAGAAGACCAGTGCTACAAAATTGTATTAACGTTTTATAAATATAAAAATAAAAATGATTAAAGATAAGGTCTTGAAAAGCTGCACCGAACTTTTTGGTCACCCGTTAACAGTTAAATTGATTTTAAGGTAAATTTTATTGAGAATTAACTGAATTCGGTCAAAAATCAGCTAAATTTCTTCAAAAATTGAAAGGGTGTCGGTTTATTGAGGGGGTTTCTTTGTGCGGACTGACTCAAAGTGTCGGTTTAAAGGACTGTCCGTTTTTAAGAGGTTCAACTGTACCGTATTTCTTCTAATTTAGCAGCCCCTCTTAATCTAGCAGCCCATCTAATCTATTTTAGCGGCTCTGTAAATGCCGCAAAACTGTCTAAAACGGCTTTATGAGCGATGCACTATTAGAATTTGACAAGGATGGCTAAAACAACCCTGAATTTCACGTTTTTTATTGTTATATGATTGTTTTGTTGTTATGATATGATAATGGCCTCAGTATAGTAATTGATTCTCCAGTGGTCAACTTATTGTAAAGTCATATTTTCATATTTTTGCAGTTATTTTGAAGACCTAATTTTTATAACCCCCGCAACTTTACGAATTCTACATGAAGACAACACATTTTTTGCTCCTGAAAACTACCATTCACTTTATGCAGAATTCGGAGAGTTGAGGGTGGCTTTAAAAATCATTTTTTCAAAGTACCCACAAAAGGTTGACTTTTTCAAAAAGTTAATCCCTTGGAGATCAACTATTATGCTATGAGATATAAAAAATATCTCTCCGGCTTTTATTTTCTTTTAATTTCTCCCTAGAGGGTATCCAGACAATTTAGAGGCATCCTCTAATTTAGCGGCCCCTAGAGAGCATTCGAAAAATTTATATATAGTTAAAGGGATACGGTATATAGTAGTAGTAGGAAGACTAGTAGCCAGACCCCAACCGAAAAAGTACCGCGTTTTTACCTCTTTTATCACATAAAAGTGACCAACGAGATGTTAAAGCATGGTTTATGAAAAATTAAAAACTGCTCCCTCCAGACTAAATAAGTTCTGTTACCTGTGCTCGAAACTCAAAAAGATCGTCCATGTCCTCAGTGTCATGTTTGAAAGGAGGCTTTGTAGCAAGAGCATGTCCTGATTTTTTCAAATTTTCATACATTTCTTTTTTTTTTTCCATCAATTTTTCTAGTTGTTCGTCTATTTGTGTTTTAGGAGTCTTCGGAGCTACATCAGATTCTTCCGAAAGACCTTGTGAAAAACTTCGTTTTAAATTGATTTTAGCTAAATTTGATGCACTCGCAGGTTCTTTGATTACGTATTTAAAAGCGTCACGTAACTTTGTCTGGCTTCGATAATTTTTATAGCGTTCAAGAGCTTCCAGATCACCACCAAAATGCTCAGGAGTAAGTGAATCTCTACTTAATACTGTATCCCGAGAATACATTAACAACTCTTCACTAGTCGGTGCCTCTTTAAATTTTTTGTTGTTTTGAGCAAACAGCCTAGTTGCAAAGTTGGTGTTGGTTGGAGCGGCTACTGTATTGGATTTGGTATTGCTGCTTCCAACACTAGAAGCAGAAGAAATCTTTGTTTCTGTGTAGCTGCGCTCTTTTTTTTTTGAAGCATCACTTGGTTGGTTTGAGTATTTTGTTTTAAAATGATTTTCCAGAAAAGCTTTCCTCTCCTTGAATTGGTTCTTTTCCATCGATGAAGCCTTATAAACAACAGCCAAGGTCAAAATTAATAAATTTAAAATACGAAAATTTCTCATCTTCAATAGCTCAGCCTTAAAACTAAAAATTATAATAACTTTTAATTTTATAATAAAGATGATCACAAAATTATTGTGTCGCGATCAGTCATTTTTGTCGCGGTAGCTTTCGAAATCATTTCAGAAATTTTGTTTTATCGGTACTTTAGCGATTACGCTCATACAATGGACTCTCGATTTAGTGTACACCGGGTGGCGCATTTTTTGATTTTTCGTAAATCATGTTTAAACGTCTCCTAAGTGATTTTTATACGCTAAAAACGATAAAAAGCGGTTTTTCGACACTTTTTCATACAAGAAGTCGTTTTTTTTTGAATAAATTTTTTTTGACCAAAATCGACTTTTTGCCTTGGCAGACCAAGGTGAACCACCTTAAAAGCGTCAAAGCTACAAATGAATTTCGATTGAAAAGACTTAAACAGATGGAATTTGAACATTGTTTTGTTAACTGGGGCCTACCGCATAAATAAACTCTGGTATCCATGCATCCAGAGTCACTTTCGAGTGATTTGTGTCTAAGGTATGTGGGTGTGTGCATCTCAACCCCAACCAACCAAGCCCCATGCGCCCCCTTCGGGGTTAGAGATGCGCGCACTCACATACCTTAGACATAATTCCGAGCAAGACTCTTGATCAAAAATGCATTTAGAGGCTCTTTTTGCCCAGCTCCAGTGACCAAAACGGGGTAGAATACCTTGATACAAGGTGATTTACCTTCGTCCCCCAATGCAAAATTTCTTATTTTGGTCAAAAATTGTTTTTCTCAAAAAATCAATTTTTTATGTGGAAAAGTGTCACAAAATAAATTTTTTTCTCAAAAAATAATACCCATTCAGAAATAAGGCCCATAAATCACTCGAAAATAACGCTGGATGCATGAAAAAAGTATGCATACCAGAGTTTCTCTGTACCGTATTTCCTCTAATAGAGCCCCCTCTAATAGAGCCCCCTAACTTTGAGGACCTATATCTCAGCCCAGAGTCAATTTTTTGCAAAGCTGTTTTACGCGTTTTCTTAACTCCCACGAGCTCTACCGATTGCACTTTTTAGATTTTAGTTGAGCACCCAAAAATCTCGAGATCGAATTCCAAATTTTCCGATTTTCGGGCATCCAAAAAATAAAGCCCCCGGGGGCTCTATTAGAGGAAATACGGTATATTAGGTCCTAGTTAAAAAAATTATGTTCAAATCCCATGTTTTGGGGATATCTGCTGGGTGGTTAAGTTACCACCTTTAGGTAGTATTTATTTACCACCTTTTGACAACTTTTGCCACCTTTTTTAAAAGCGAAAGGTGGCATTTTTGTACGAAATTCGGCGAAGTGTACAGAACATTTTTTCTTATTTAATTTAATTATTGAATATTGAACACTTAATTTAAAGATTTTTATATTTGTTTGATTTCAATAGGTTAATGGTGATTGTAACACGAAGTGTGACAGTTTATGAGAAACGCCACCTTTGGTGAAAAATTTTGGATATAATGCCACTTTTTGGAGAAATTTTGCCACCTTTTTTGAAACTTGAGTTGACCAACCAGGGTATCTGGGTACCTCATTGTGTTGGTTTACCTGGTGGGACCAACGTAGAAAGCAGTGTTTTCATAACTAACACTAACAATTAACACTAACACTAACCTAACTGTTAGTTTAGCAAACTAACACCTGATTTTTCTCGTTTCTCGTCAGGAAAACTGCCAAATTTGATATTTATGACCTTATACCGACTTTTTGCAAGGAGTCAGATGCACATTACGGGTTTTCAAAAAACTTGTAAAAAAGTTGATAAAAATCGAAATTAAACCTTAAACTAACTGTTAGTTCAGTGTTAGTGTAAGGTTTTAAACTAACACTAAACTAACAGTTAGTTTAAGGTTTAATTTCGATTTTTATTCAATTTTTCGAATTTTTTTAAAAAATCCATAATGTGCATCTGACTCCTTGCAAAAAGTTTATATAGGTCATAAATATCAGATTTGGCAGTAACGAGAAAACGAAAATTTGGTGTTAGTTGGCCAACCAGGTATTAGTGTTAATTGTTAGTGTTAGTTATGAAAACACTGGTAGGGTCAAATTATAGTCAAACTATAGAAAATTGTTCGCTGAAAAGTGTCGACCGGATCCTACAAATAGGTTTTCAGGATGTGTTAGCTCAGGGTTTGTATGTCAAAATTTAAATAAGGACATTTGGCTGAAAATTTTTTTTGACCATTTTTGAGGAAAAAAGGTCATTTTATCATCAGTGCTCATTGCAATTTTTGAGCAAAAAAAAAGATTTTGACTAAAAATTTCAAAAATGAAAAAGATTTAGGGTCCCCCAAAAAAGACAAATTTTTTTAAAAAGGACAGATCCCCGTGTTAACTGCTAAAATGTTACAAAATTATAATTTAGGGCTATTTCGAGAAAAGAGGTACAGTGTAATTTAGACTAAAGTTCAAATACTTATTTTTAAAGGACCATGAAACTTGACAAGCACAGCATTTTGCGAAATTTTAATGCGCGTTGGACCACCCCAATTATGTCAATAATGTTTTCGAATCACCTTTTGTTTGCGCTTAAAATTTTTCATAATACAGAACCATTTACTAATCGAGCGCAACGTTGCTTGACATTGCCAGATCGGAAGAGTGAGCCGACTTCCATGGTTCTACAACTTTCTTATATGAGTCGGTGTTAAAAACTGACTAATAAATAAAATTCAAATTTTAAATGCACACAAAAATTCAAATTGATAATAATTGCCCTAATTACTGACATAATTAGGGCGGTCCCGCGCGAATTCATATTTCGCAAATTGCTGTGCTCTTCAAGTTTCACGGTCCTTTAAAGGGGCATATAAGTGCGTCACACGGACAATTTCATATTCGCGAAAGGCGAGGACCAGGTATATTCAAATGAGAATTATTTTTAATATAACCGTACCCGTAAGTGGAATATTTTCAAACTCCCCTTGCACCTCCAGGGTTTCGTGGGTGGGTCCCGGAGTTGACGCCACGGGATTCTGCTTTCTTCACCAATGCGCAAAAGCAAGGGTCAGTAACCCAACCGCCACTAGACCCGCGGCGAGTAAGGTCTTCCACTTTTAATATAAAATTGTCATTTTATTAAAAAGCTAGCGTGCTGGATCCGAACCCGAACACTTTCGGACTACGTCAGCACACTACCACTGAGGGCTAGAGGAAACTTGGCAAAAACGAAAATTGCCAAATACGAAAATTGTCGAAACGAAATTAACCAAGACAGATATTGCCGAAACGTTTCCACATTTCGCCAATACGAAATTTAATAAAACTTGCCAAAATAAAATTTGCCAAACTTTGTTTTCACCTGAAAAAGATTGATCAACGCTGAAATGCTACCATATCTCTATCAGGCAAAACCATGTCTCTTGCCAGATTTCAGTTTGACAAATTTCGTTTCGGCAAACATACGTTCAGCAATTTTCGTTTTTGTCAAGTTTCCCCCCTAGCCACACTGAGCTACCCAAGTTATTAGACTAGTATACTGTTTTTAATTACTTATTGCTTTTTACAAAATGACAAATTTATATTTAAAAATAATTATCGTTTGAATATACCTGGTCCGCCGGAATTTAGGAATTCAAAATTGCCCGTGTAAAGCGCTGGTATGCCCCTTTAAACAAACTTTTTTGTTATAATTTTGAATAATTGGGGAACACGAGCAGTTCCTAACCAAAAACAAATGAAGCAAAAATAAAATTCGGTTGCTTGCTCGTTGATATGAAAGAAAAATACTGCTTTTAATACATAAAATTTATATTGCTATTTGTTTTCTTGCTATTCCTGTCACTTTTTTCTTTTCAAAAGCTCCACACTTCGACAGGTAGAGCTTCGAAAAAACAGAAAAAAAATACTCTGACATGAAAATAGGTGGTGGTGCACGTGATAGCTGCTCTCATAATCAACTCTCAGTAAAGGAGAATATTCAGCAAGATAGATGTTAAGATTTACAGAAGCGTATACAGAAAGAAAGCAGCCATGTGACAAAACATGTTATTGCATGCATAGGAGAAGGTACAGCTTTTCAAAAACAACGCTTTTAACAAAAAGTGAAAATTGCGCTAGCAGAGGATTGAAAAGCCTTATATCGATCTCGCTCAAAAAGACCCTAAATCAACTCCAATCCTAGCGGCCTTAGGGTTGAAGTGCTAAAGAACTGTGACCTGTGACCATACTTGCACGTTTCGAAAAACAGGGCGCCAGCGCCAGGCTTTTCCAAATTTCGGCGCCGGTTGACAAGGCATAATTAGCGCCGTTACTTTTGTGAATACATTTGAATAATACATAATTAAATATGTATTATTTTATCTCAATATTACTTAACTAAGAAGATAAATTAAAGAGAATTTTCAAGAAAACTAAGAAAATTAAAAAAAATTATCAATAAAAAAACTGCGCTTGTACAAGAATTATGAAAGGTCGGCGCCTTTCTTAAAATAGTGCGCGCCGGCGCCGAGCTCCGGAGTTGTAAAAAATCGGCGCCGGCGAAGGCGCCCGTGCAAGTATGCCTGTGACATGAATTGAACAAGAATGTTGATAGAAATACAGAAACTCTTTAGTCCAGTTCCTGTGACCAAAACATTGTAGAATACCAAAATACAGAGTGTGCTAAGAAATTGAATAGACTTAAACAAGCCACAACTTATTTTGTAGCCTGAATTTTGATGGAACTATGGAACTAATAGCATTATTCTTTGGGGCGACCTTTCCGAACTAGTTCCTAGACTTAAACAAGCCACAACTTATTTTGTAGCCTGAATTTTGAAAATTTGTGAACGCAGATCGAAACAGTTTGAGCTCCAGTTTTGTTCTGTATATAATGTTTGTAAGTCCAATTTTTAAGTTCTGTAAATCAACACTTCTTAAAGCAACAGCTGTATTTTTTGGGTGTTGTGTGTAAGAAGAGTTCAAAGGACCACTCAATGTTGCACACTAAGACTTGTATTCAGGTAAATTTTCAGCTTGATTTACATTTACATTTAACTGCAAAATGTTACAAAATTATAATTTAGGCTATTTCTGAGAAAAGAGGTACAGTGTAATTTAGACTAAAGTTCAAAAAGCTTGCTGATTCTTCTTTTTGGAGAACATTCATGTTGGCGATTGAGTTGTGTAGATCTTGCTCTTGATCCAACTCCTACAGGAAGAAGTCCATCGGCGTCAAATCGGGCGAGTAAGGTACCAGGCGATTGGAGCAGGCGCATTTGGCGATCCTCGGCCCATCCAGCGTAGCGGAAACGTCTCATCCAGCCAGTTTCGAACAGCGACAGCCCAATGCGGAGGTGCACCATTGCATGAAGACGAGATTTTGAAGTTTGGCCAATCTGAAAGGAAATTTGAGGAAAATCGAAAGAAAATTGTCACCTTGCACTGCCGGAAAGGAATATATCTTTGCTGAAGCTGATACGCTCTTGCCCTCTTCGATAAACCATTCTACCACTGAGATCGTTGCTGAGGCGAAAAGACATCTAAAAAGACACATTTTAAACAAGCCGTAGCTGATCAACAATCATGACAAAAATCAAAATTTGGTACCAATCGCTCGGCGCAGAGCAGTTCTTTTCGAATACAAAAAAGATCTTTGCCAAAAACCACGAATTCAAAAAAGTTATGGCGAAACAAACTAGGAGATTATAAAGACCACCCTGTAAGTATTTGAACTTTAGTCTAAATTACACTGTACCTCTTTTCTCGAAATACCCTAAATTATAATTTTGTAACATTTTAGCAGTTAAATGTAAATAAATCAAGCTGAAAATTTACTCCAATACAAGTCTTAGTGTGCAACATTGATGGTCCTTTGAACTCTTCTACACACAACACCCAAAAATACAGCTGTTGCTTTAAGAAGTGTTGATTTACAGAACTTAAAAATTGGACTTACAAACATTATATACAGAACAAAACTGGAGCTCAAACTGTTTGACTGCGTTCACAAATTTTCAAAATTCAGGTTACAAAATAAGTTGTGCTTGTTTAAGCTCCAGAACTAGTTCGGAAAGGTCGCCCCAAAGAATAATGCTATCTGCGTTCACAAATTTTCAAAATTCAGGCTACAAAATAAGTTGTGGCTTGTTTAAGTCTATTCAATTTCTTAGCACACTCTGTATTTTGGTATTCTACAATGTTTTGGTCACAGGAACTGGACTAAAAGAGTTTCTGTATGCAGTTTCTATCAATATTCTTGTTCGAATTCATGTCACAGGCATACTTGCACGGGCGCCTTCGCCGGCGCCGATTTTTCACAACTCCGAGCTCGGCGCCGGCTCGCACTATTTTAAGAAAGGCGCCGACCTTTCATAATTCTTGTACAAGCGCAGTTTTTTTATTGATAATTTTTTAATTTTCTTAGTTTTCTTGAAAATTCTCTTTAATTTATCTTCTTAGTTAAGTAATATTGAGATAAAATAATACATATTTAATTATGTATTATTCAAATGTATTCACAAAAGTAACGGCGCTAATTATGCCTTGTCAACCGGCGCCGAAATTTGGAAAAGCCTGGCGCTGGCGCCCTGTTTTTCGAAACGTGCAAGTATGGTCACAGGTCACAGTTCTTTAGCACTTCAACCTTAAGGCCGCTAGGATTGGAGTTGATTTAGGGTCTTTTTGAGCGAGATCGATATAAGGCTTTTCAATCCTCTGCTAGCGCAATTTTCACTTTTTTGTTAAAAGCGTTGTTTTTGAAAAGCTGTACCTTCTCCTATGCATGCAATAACATGTTTTGTCACATGGCTGCTTTCTTTCTGTTTACGCTTCTGTAAATCTTAACATCTATCTTGCTGAATATTCTCCTTTACTGAGAGTTGATTATGAGAGCAGCTATCACGTGCACCACCACCTATTTTCATGTCAGAGTACTTTTTTCTGTTTTTCGAAGCTCTACCTGTCGAAGTGTGGAGCTTTTGAAAAGAAAAAAGTGACAGGAATAGCAAGAAAACAAATAGCAATATAAATTTTATGTATTAAAAGCAGTATTTTTCTTTCATATCAACGAGCAAGCAACCGAATTTTATTTTTGCTTTATTTGTTATTGGTTAGGAACTGCTCGTGTTCCCCAATTATTCAAAATTATAACAAAAAGTTTGTGTAAAGGGGCATACCAGCGTTACACGGGCAATTTGAATCCTAAATTCCGGCGGACCAGGTATATTCAAACGATAATTATTTTTAAATATAAATTTGTCATTTTGTAAAAAGCAATAAGTAATTAAAAACAGTATACTAGTCTAATAACTTGGGTAGCTCAGTGGGGCTAGGGGAAACTTGACAAAAACGAAAATTGCTGAACGTATGTTTGCCGAAACGAAATTTGTCAAACTGAAATCTGGCAAGAGACATGGTTTTGCCTGATAGAGATATGGTAGCATTTCAGCGTTGATCAATCTTTTTCAGGTGAAAACAAAGTTTGGCAAATTTTTTTTGGCAAGTTTTATTAAATTTCGTATTGGCGAAATGTGGAAACGTTTCGGCAATATTCGTCTTGGTTAATTTCGTTTCGACAATTTTCGTATTTGGCAATTTTCGTTTTTGCCAAGTTTCCTCTAGCCCTCAGTGGTAGTGTGCTGACGTAGTCCGAAAGTGGTCGGGTTCGATCCAGCACGCTAGCTTTTTAATAAAATGACAATTTTATATTAAGTTACCTTACCGCCGCGGGTCTAGTGGCGGTTGGGTTACTGACCCTGCTTTTGCGCATTGGTGAAGAAAGCAGAATCCCGTGGCGTCAACTCCGACCCACCCACGAAACCCTGGAGGTGCAAGGGGAGTTTGAAAATATTCCACTTACGGGTACGGTTATATTAAAATAATTCTCATTTGAATATACCTGGTCCTCGCCTCGCGAATATGAAATTGTCCGTGTGACGCACTTATATGCCTTTAAGGACCGTGAAACTTGAAGAGCACAGCAATTTTCGAAATATGAATTGCAGCAGTGGGACCGCCCTAATTATGTCAGTAATTAGGCAATTATTATCAATTTGAATTTTTGTGTGCATTTAAAATTTGAATTTTATTTATTAGTTTTTAACACCGACTCATATAAGAAAGTTGTAGAACCATGGAAGTCGGCTCACTCTTCCGATCTGGCAATGTCAAGCAACGTTGCGCTCGATTAGTAAATGGTTCTGTATTATGAAAAATTTTAAGCGCAAACAAAAGGTGATTCGAAAACATTATTGACATAATTGGGGTGGTCCAACGCGCATTAAAATTTCGCAAAATGCTGTGCTTGTCAAGTTTCATGGTCCTTTAAAAATAAGTATTTGAACTTTAGTCTAAATTACACTGTACCTCTTTTCTCGAAATAGCCCTAAATTATAATTTTGTAACATTTTAGCAGTTAACACGGGGATCTGTCCTTTTTAAAAAAATTTGTCTTTTTTGGGGGACCCTAAATCTTTTTCATTTTTGAAATTTTTAGTCAAAATCTTTTTTTTTGCTCAAAAATTGCAATGAGCACTGATGATAAATGACCTTTTTCCTCAAAATGGTCAAAAAATTTTCAGCCAAATGTCCTTATTAAATTTTGACATACAAACCCTGAGCTAACACATCCTGAAAACCTATTTGTAGGATCCGGTCGACACTTTTCAGCGAACAATTTTCTATAATTTGACTATAATTTGACCTTCACCAGTGTTTTCATAACTAACACTATACCACACTAACACTAACCTAATTGTTGCTTAGCAACCAACACCTGATTTTCTCGTTTTTCGTTAATGCCAGTCTATTTATGACCTATACCTCAATTTGCAGTGAGTCAGATGCACATTATGGATTTTAAAAATTGAAATTGAATAAAAATCGAAATTAAACCTAAACTAACTGTTATTTAGTGTTAGTTTAAAACCTTACACTAACACTGAACTAACAGTTAGTTTAAGGTTTAATTTCGATTTATCAACTTTTTTACAAGTTTTTGAAAACCCGTAATGCATCTGACCTTTGCAAAAAGTCGGTATAAGGTCATAAATATCAAATTTGGCAGTTTTCTGACGAGAAACGAGAAAATCAGGTGTTAGTTTGCTAAACTAACAGTTAGGTTAGTGTTAGTGTTATAAAGCCAAAAAAGGTTTACAAAAGCCCACCAATCACGTTGTCAAGTTAATTATGCAGCAACCCAATAGATTAAATGCCTAACCAACTTGTCTAAAGAACTCTAAAGATTTCTTCAACATCCGGTATAAAAACATTATAAAAGTCGAAAACGGTGTAGGTGAAATGATCTCTTAAAAGGGGGTGGGAGATGTGTTATTAATCAGCAACACCCCTTTCCCTGATTTTCTTGAGTACGTGAATAAAAATGAAAACAACGTCGGCACTGTTCACCTTTAGGTACCCCCCAAATTTGCCTTGGTCCTCCTTTGGATTTTTTTTAATTTAATTTTTTTATTACTTTTTACCTTTATTACTATTTTTTATTACTTCCATGTTTTCGTTTCATTGATGAATCATTCATGAATCGTAGGATACCTGAAAAAAAGGGGGACCAAGCAAAATTGAAAAAAAAACCAAAGGGGGGACCAAGGCAATTTGTGGGTACCTAAAGGTGAATAGTGCCACAACGTCTTTACGTCAGGTCTAGAAAACAGATTGCAAAGTTAATGGCATGGTATCTTTATTCTGCTTTACAAGTTGTTAAGAAATGTTTCTAATTTTTTTTGCAAACTTAATGAAAGAAAGTAAACCTTTGGTGTTTTATTAGTGAGAGCTATAACAGTTAACTCGACGTTTTGGGGGTTTTTTGAATTTTTTGCTTTATGTGTTTTTTACAGACTTTGAGCATAGACCTGAAACTGAAGCTCTAAAGTGGCTACACATTGGAAAGGAAAACTTCTAATTTAGCTTACAAAGTAATGAAACAATTTCGGGTCAGACTACCTGATTTCGGGTACCCGATGCTCAGTGACTGACATGAAATTGTTACCTATTAATTACCCTCTCTCTCATAGTTACCCTTCCCGGTCCTCGAAAAGCAAAAAAAGGGTTAAGAATTCATGGCTATATGTAATGGCATTGAAATTGCATATTTTGTCCAGTTTAGGTGCAAAAAGGGCTGCTAAATACTCTACTTTTTTCTGAAGAAATTGCAGGATTTGGCTGACGGCCTTCTCCCGGTTTTTAAAAAAACAAGATAAACTCCTTGAACTGACTCTGACGGATCCTCTGTCAATCTTCTGAAAATCAGCCGAATATTTATCGTACCTTTTTCGTTTTTCATCTTATTAGGTCGATTTTATTCTTCTAAGGAGGCCGAGGTAAGGTGCGGTGCATAATTTAATTATACTTAATTATACGGCCACCCCTTATTTTGCAAATTTCGGGACTTTTCAAAACAATTCTTAAAATCAACTACCGTATTATCTCTAATAAGCGCCCTGGGGCGCGATATTTTTCAACCCTCCGAAAATCTGAAAAATTTTGGGTCGATCTCGAGATTTTTAGGTGCACAACCAAAATTCGATAAGCGAACGGTATTTGTGGGAGTTAAGAAATGCAAAACAACTCTTGCAACATATTTGCTCTGCCTCGAGATACAGACACTCAAAGTAGAGGGGAGAAGAGCGCTTATTAGAGAGGGGGCGCTTATTAGAGAGGGGGCGCTTATTAGAGATAATACGGTATTAACATTCGAAAACGGTAGTTTCAGTACAGAATTCAAATGTGACAGCATTTTCAGTAAATTTTTTTTTGCAAAATATGATATTTTGCCGATGCATATATATACGACCACTATGAACGAAACTCTTTAGTCCCGTAAAATCATAATAACAAAGGCAAGGAAGATCAATAGTCTGTGACACATCAGAACGATTTATAACTTGAAAGATTCTGTTTGGAATGCTTTCCACCAATTTTTGGATGTGCTCGAGAGAGATATCTTGCCAAGCTGCCATGATTGCTGCTTAAGTTAATCCACGCTGCAAAACTGACGATTGTTGTGATAGATACGATGAACCAAGAATCCCCACAAATTTTCCATGATGTTCAGATCCGGAGAGCACGCAGGCCAGTCGAGGAGAACGATACTCTGCTCGGTAAACCACCTAAACTTTTACGCAATTAACTACAAGTCCCTCTTATTTATGATTTTTCCACTTCTTCGTTTCCTTGCTCACATGAATAGATGCATTGTCTTGTTGGAAGGTGAACCTAGGACGATGAAAGCGACTGAGAAACGGCACCAAACTTGAACTGAAAATGTTGGTGTAGTTTCGGCTTTTCATTTTTGACGAAGTAAATTGAGGAGAAGGGGAACCCACAAACGATACGCCCCCCAGACCATAACGCTTCCGCCACCAAAGTTGCGCTTTGAAAATTGGTTTCTTGCGTAGGCCTGTCAGGACCGTCCAAATTGAACATTTTCCAATCGAGAAAATAATCTGAAATTGGCATGAAAATGCGCTAGCAAAATTTTCTTTTCTAACTGTCTTCCAATCACGACCCATATTTTTACGAGCAAATTTGAGTCGACCATCTTTGTGACGAGGAAGAAGGCGAGGAGCAGGATTCATTTGAGCATGCACAAGATTTCGATTCCTCCACAGAGACCGAAGAATAGTAGTTTTTGACACCTGAATGGCACCTGGATAATAAAATAAGAACATATCAAGGCTAAAGATGAGAACTTCAAGCTTTAATTCCTTTTTAATATCGTTTGCACTCTTTGTCGAATTGTTTGCCTCCTTCGAAATTCTTCTTGACCATATCGCTGCGGATTCTTGAGGTAATTTTTGACAACGCATTTCGTACGACCCAGTTCTCTCCCTATAACCCTTAGACCGACTCCAACGCAAGGTAACGCTTGTCGTTTCTCGCACTCCGTGAGATTTTTACTGCGAGGAATTTCACTAAACTATCGAATAAAATCAGAATATCAAGTCGATGCTGCTGGTCGTATAAATATGCACCGTCAAAATATCATATTTTGCGAAAAAAAAATTACTGAAACTGCTATCACATCTGGATTCTGTACTGAAACCACCGTTTTAGCGCGCTTTTTCAAATGGTAATAGTTGATATTAAGACTTGTCTTCAAAAGTCCCGAAATTTGCAAAATAAGGGCTGGTCGTATAATTATGCATCGCACTTTATATTTTTAGGCATCGCATTTTTACATATAGTGCCGCAAAATTTCTTGATAATGGTCAATAAAATAGTTGTAAAATAATTACCCCCTCTCTAATAGTTACCCTCTCTCTAATAATGAAACCTCAACCCACCACCCCCATCCCCCTCGGAGAGGGTTTTAAAATAATTACCCTAGGGTAATTAATAGAGCAAATACGGTATTTAGTCATAGCAATCGATAAAAACTTTAATGACATCGCCTAATTGAGCTCTTTTAAAAGCATCCAATGATTTTTCCAGCGTATAGTGCGCCTTGGTTACCAATTTTAGATTTATACGTCCATTTGCTACTAGTTCCAAAGCAGTCGGATAGCTTCAAAAATAATAAAAATTAGTATTTTTAAAAGCTTTTAAAATACCAGTTAGCGTAGCGGAACACTCCCCGAATATCAACCTCTCTTGTAGCTGCATCTAAGATTGGCAGTTCCATTCTGTTTGGTCCTAGTCCAACCAGCACTACTACTCCACCACTTTGGGTTGCCTAAAAGAAATATTTAACCAACTATGAAAATAGGGTTCTGACCAGTGTTGTAAGTGGCACCGGTGATATGAGCTCGTGCCGGTGCCTAAATTTTTAAAGTCGGTGCCGTGAGCTAGTACCGGTGCCGTAATTCTAAGATTCACAACACTGGTTTAGACTATTTTGAACATTTTTTAAACGAGTACCCTATACAGTCAACTTTCTCATGTACACACTCCCATTAGTGTACACCTAGGACCACTTTAGTTGGTTTGCACTAAACACTTTAACAAAGTACTCCTGCTAGTGTACACTCTCATTAATGTACACTTCTCATTAGTGTACACTTGAAGACGGCCCTGACTAAATAAAAGACACTCTCTTTAGTGTACACCACTGAAATTTCAAAAGAATATTTCTAAATTTTAGTTGTCCCAACACGAAATTTTGAAAATTTTCTGGGTAAATTCACAAATTTACAAACCTAGTAATTACGGTATTCTAGATAATCACAATCTCTGTAGCGTTAGACAAATACTTGGCGATGAACGATCAAGTCACTACTGGTGGAAAGCTCACTCTGGCGAAAATCGCGGCGGATGTCTCAACAACGAAGGTGGAAGAGCCGGAAGGTGAAAGGTGTATCTTTTTTCCTCAGGTTCTGTAATAATCTCAACCGCCGACGCCGAAATGCAACAGATGTGCGACAAATTTGATGACATTTTGGCCAACGAAAATTGCAGAAACTCAAGCAAAATGACATTGATGAATATTTTGATTTTAGTCACTGATTATTTTCTGAAAGTTTTTTATTGAGTTTAATTGAATGAAGGATATTCTTGGCAATTTGTTGTTAGCCGGTCTTCTTTTTGTTTTTATCTGAAATGAGGAGTTCTGACGAAAACTCTCATTGGTGTCAGCTCGCAAAGTAAAGGTACATCAAAATTCTCAGTGTACACTCTAATTAGTGTATGCCGGTCCCTTGGGTGTAAACTAATGAAAGAGTTGACTGTATACGCTACTAGGTCCTCGCTCTCCAATATTTCAACCTATAAAAAAATATTTTGAAAAGTTGTTTTATGCGTTTTAACTGGTGCGTAAAAAGTTCCCGGACAAACTTTGAGATCATTTTTAATCAGAAAATTTATTTCACAAAATTATGTTTAACCATTCATTTTGTTGCTCTACTCTTCCTCTTCTTAATGGCATATCAACTTTTTTTCATTCAATAAAATGGCCGCCACTGGCCTGGATACATTTCTTCAGTCGTTTCGGGAAATCGTCAATGGCAGACTGGATCATTTCCTGTGACACTGCGTGCCATTCTCTGACCAGTAATGCCTTCAGCTCGGATCGACCTGTGCGGAGTGGAGCAGGCCTTGGACTCGAGGTACGGCCAAGAAAAATAGTTCATCACATTCAAATCTGGAGAATTAAGGGGCCAGTCGCCAGTCGGGTTGGTCCAATGGGGGTCAACTTTGATGAAATCGGGGAAGTTTTCATGGATCCAGTGTTGGGTGTCATAAGCGCGATGGGATGGCGCTGCTGTCTTGTTGGAAGCATTATTCACCTTCCAAATTTTCTGCTGCGCATGGAAAAACCTCGGTTTCGAGCATTCGGCGGTACTCCGGCCCATTGACTTCCGGCCCAACAAAATAAACAAACGAGGTGCTTTGCAAAAATTGTATTTCTTCCTTTGATTCCTTTTGATCCGATTTCCAAGCAAACAATGAACACAAAGAGAAAGTTAATATGCCATTGAAAAGAAAATAACTACAATGGAGACTTAGAAAATAAAATACAGTCAAACCTCGATTTAACGAACCCCCTAGGGACCGGAAAAAATGCTCGTTAAATCAAGGGTTTCATTAAATCGAGCGTGAACTATTAGTCATTTAACGTATTCGCTGGCCAAATAGGCATCAAAGAAGGTTCCTTAAAAGCGGGGGTTTCGTTAAATCGAGGTTTGACTGTACGGTAATTTTGGTGAGTGTTTCATACTGTAGCCTTCCATAATTGCCTTACTTCTCACATTGGTATATTTTCCCAAAACAACTAGGTTTATTGGTTATTATCACCTGGTTTATTGCATCAGTTGCAAAATGGTATGAATTTAAGTTTAATGCATCCTGTTTCGAAAAATCGCCATTAATCGAATTAACCGGCGGTTAACCGACCGGGTGTTTCACTAACCGACCAACTAACCGAGTTCCCGAAAATCCGGTCAACCGATAGCCGGGTAATGTCAAATCAACCGACCGTGAACTACTCTAGTTTTTAGTATATGAAAATTACTTAGGAGACTTTTAAACATGATTTACGAAAAATTATAAAATGCGCCCGCGGACTAAATAAGGTCCAAAAAAAGTACTGTCCTATAAAAAAAGGTACCTTTTGACTAATTTGAAGAAAAAGTCGTCTTATCCAGTGTTTTTAGCGTTTCGAAACTTGAATTTTTTTTTGAAATAAGACTTCAATAATAAAAAAGATTTAGGGTCCCACAAAAAGAGCAAATGTTTTAAAAGTAGTATTTTAATCCCTGTTTTAATGCAATAAACTTTTTGTACCAGGATTGCGGTCTCTATGCTTGGAGGCACACCAGTGCATTCAACGCTAACTTCTGGCTGACATTTAAGTAGTTCTTGAACAGCTTTTGCAGTTTCTGCTGGTGTTTTGCCAGCTACATTTAAGATATGGTCAGCTCCTAAATCTTTCGCCAAGGCCAACCTTTTCTCATCAATGTCGGTCAGGAGCACAGATTTAGCTCCTAATGCTTTAGCCGTAAGAAGATTCAGAATACCGATGGGACCTTAAAAATTTTGTTTATAAAAGTGTGTTAAAAAAATATCTTTGGCACTTATTTACTCGGGGAAGACGCATTTTTAGTAATTTGTAAATCATGTTTAAACGACTTCTAAGTGATTTTTTATGCTTAAAACAATAGAAAAAATATTTTCTGACACTTTTTTTACATAATAAATGGAATTTTGGAAAAAGGAGGGGGATTGATGGGTTAGAGATGCGCGCACTCACTTAGACATAATTCCGAGCAAGACTCCTGATCAAAAAATGCATAAAGAGCCCTTATTGTCCAGCTCCAGTGACCAAAATGGGGTAGAATACCTTGATATAATATGGTTTACCTTGGTCCCCCAAGGCAAAAAGTCATATTTTGATTAAAAAAAAAATTTTTTTCGAAAAATCTATTTAAGCCTAAGCATGTATCTAAGCCTAAGCATTTAAAACTCACTTAGTAGTCGTTTAAGCATGATTTACTAATTACTAAAAAATGCGACCACAACCTACCAAAGTCCCACCTCATCCGCACCTACGCCACCCCCCACCCCACCCCAAGCAAATAATTTACATCTTTACTCACCTGCACCACAAATTAAGACATTTTGATCAACTTTCAAATTAGCCCTTCGACAAGCGTGAACTGCTACATTAAGTGGTTCCAGTAAAGCACCTTCTTCCATGCTAACATTTTCAGGCAATCTTAAATACAGTCAACTAGGTTAAAAGTCAACTAGGTTAGAAAAAATATGATTTCTTGCTTTTTTTGTAACACTTTATTCTTACCATAACCTTAACCTTACCCCAAGAACATTCGCATTTTTACAAACACACCCCCTAGCAACAAATCTTATATAGTATTTGGCATGTGTGGGTGGGTAACGCTTTTTTACTTGGAAGGCCAGAACGGCCGTAGATAGCGAAATCACTTTTGTCGCTAATACCATCGTGTTCCCCAGAATGTCAGCTTTGGTTTAAAAAAAAACAGGCGAAAAAAATGAGTTCTAATAGGAGATATACCTATTTTTATGAATGTAGTCATAGCCCCTCATTGAAATTTCGAAATACTATAGAGGCGCCGATAGGCGCCTGTGGTCTCTTGTTATAAATAATATTGACGAAATATTGGGAGATAAATTTTTGCATGTAGAAGTTTTTGGGGTGTCATTATTCAGGTGGCACAGAGCTTCACATTTCAAATACTGCATTAACTACAGCCTGAATACCTTCATCTGATTTCCACTACCTGACTACAATTACCTGCTTCTACCACATGGATATCACTACCAAGGTACCACATTTTTGGTACCACCGTCTGAGTCCCACTACCAGGGTGTTGCTATGGCTATTGCTATGGCTATTGCTCGGCAAAATTCCAGGACTGCCATCTCAAACGTACCTGGGTACTATTATCTAGATAGCACATCCTGGGTTCCACTAATTTTGTAAGACTAGGTTGTCCGTTGATGAAGGAGGTGTTGTTTTAAAAATGTAGATAAAATCTACCTAACCCTTACTTTGGATCGTGAGTGTGCAGCCCTGAAGTGCAAATCAGCTCTC